>JAPYZL010079286.1:0-14657 GCA_030522825.1 Platygaster orseoliae
TATTGTAAACAAACAATATTATGACGTAACATATCAAAATGGTTTCTTCAAAAATGTATTTAATCTGTAAGAATACATCCTGGCATGAATAAATAAATGTATTTTTATTAAAATCTACGTTTTTTTATTCAAAAAAACACCAAAAAATAAAAAAATTTCAAGTGGCCGATGACTTTTTTTGCCTACTGTAGATATTGCACTGCTGACATACGATTCAATATATTCCTAAAAATGATGATAATTGTCGAAACATCATGAAAATTTGTAGTTTTATTTTAATATAGTTTTTCGAAAATAGTTATTATATTGAAGTCATTGCTTCAGCAACAACATAAATTTACAAGTCAACATACTATTACTCTTTAAGTCAGATTTTCTTTCACGATTTTCTTAAGGGTTTTCAATGATTTTTTATAACTTTCTGTTGCACAATGCGAAATTTTTGCTTTATTTTGCATTATACACAGACATGATTTTTTTATATTACACTGCTGACGTACGATTTTATATATTCCACAAAATTATAATGTAACAAAATGCAAATTTGTAATGTTAATAAAGTTTTTTGAAAATGGTTATTACATGAAAGTCATCGCTTTAACAGCACCATGAATTTACAAGTCAACTTACTGTAATGCATAAATGAGAATGTACTTTCATGATTTTAATTAGAGTGCTTAAAGCTTTTTTATTACGGTCGCACAATACCAAATTTTGTTTTACTATGCATTATATGAAAAAATAATTTTTATATATTGCCTTGCTGACGTTTAGTCAGCATATTCCACAATATGGTGAAATGCCAGATTAGTTTGTCTCAACGACATGATTTGTAGTTTTAATAAAGTTTTTCATAATCGTTATAATATGAAAGTCATAGCTCCAACAGTACTATGAATTTACAAGTCAAGTTACTGTGATTTATAAATGAAAGTATACTTTCATAATTTTTATTAAGGTACTCAATACTTTTCAATGATTGTTGTGTAATGCAAAATTTTTTCATTTCTGTGCATGCCAATTTAAAATGAAGATTCCAAGAAAAAAATGTGACAATCTATTCTCGTTCAAAATTTTTTAATCAAATACATTACCTATGCCGCTGTACATGTAAACGAGAGACACAGCTGCAAAGTAAGATGATCGAAATATGAAAGGGGTTTGATGTTTTTTACAATATGATGGAAGACCTACAAGATCGATTCCGCGTTATTGCGGGAATTAATTCTGAAGTTCGATTCGGGGAAGCATTGAATGAAGTAGACATTACTTTTAATATATGGACGAAACAATCTGGCCTTTCATAATGGTAGGAATGAACATAATACAACGTAATACAACACGACAGAAGTATGCAGAGTCTTGATGACTACATAACTATAATTAGAAGAGTAAACCGCATTGTAGTAGACGTAACAATGATTAACAGAATAAGGAACCAGAGCAAAAGTTCAAGTTTTATTGCTTGGAATCGATTTATACGGGTCGTATAATTGATATTAATAAAATAATAGCTGCTGTTGCGTCCATGGGTAGGGAAAACACACACCATAATGCCATAACAATAAAATAGAACATAATACAACGCAACACAATGTAACCACTAACCTGCGAACACTTGGACTCCGTTCCTTGAATATTGCCTAACACACTGACAATTGTTTCTGGAACGGAGACAAATTCTAAGCGAAATTCATGCTCCTTAAGTTCACCCACGACTATATTATACATACGAAAAGCATTGTGCTGCGGAGCCCCTAGCGGCACGCGTGGAAACTAATCTCGATGCACTTTTCGAGGCTCGCAGCAGAGGAAATAGGAGTGTACGCCGTCCTCAATAACTATACAGAAAGCACGCGTGCGAAAAACTGTTCGCACAAAATTGTATAAAAGTGCTAATTTTTTTGTATATAATTCCATTCGATTTCTAGTGATGAATAATAATAAAAATTTAATGAGTAATTTGACGAATTTTAAAGTTTTTAAAGAGTTGTAAATTGTTCATCTATAAATACTTTGCTTTAATCTGTTGTTAGGAAATTGATTTTGAATTTTTTTATTGCTTATGTTGCAAATTATGATTGTCAACTGGAAACGCTGTTATTATAGCTATTTTTCATTTTATTTTGTTTTTCTGCAGTAATTTAAATAATGTTTTATTCCTTTTTAAATCTATCATTAGAATAATTCAAATTTTGGTCTTTTGTATTTTAACTTTGAGTCAATATTTTTTAAGAAGTAAATGATGAAAAAACAAAGTAATGAAAAAAAAGTAACGTTTCTCTGATATGTACAATATTATTATTTAAAATCGTAGATGAGTGAATTACTTTTTTATTTATAATTATAATTTCAATTATAATAATTAGTGAAAAAAAGTGTACAAAATTTTTGATAAATTCCAAAATTATTTATCCTGTTTACGTTCCTGGGAATGTTGCAAAGAAGATTACGTAACTTGAGATGCACAGCCTTCGTTTCGCCCTAACAGAGAACTCTATCTTATTATAAAACTCCACTTTTGCTGCCTTATCATTTTTCTCGAGCGCTTTTTCCCAACAGACTCGTGATTCAGGATCGCGGTATAAAAGTTTTAAAACCTCTCAGCAATGCTGTACTCGTAACCGAAGAAAAATCGAGCGCGTTAGAGCCTGAATCAATAGTTAATAACCCGAGTCAATATCGTGAGAAGACAACCCAGATTTTTGAAAAACCTTTTTCTACACGAAATATCGTACGAAAAACATTAAAAAATGTTTGGGGTTTGAGTTTTATGTGAAATGTTTTTGAAATATACTTAAAAGTCTCTAATTAATTATGCTTATCTAAATTCTTGATTTCCTCTCTGGTTTTTTGAAAAAATAGTACAGTCCATTCTTATCAAAATAATTTAATCTCCAAAAATTAATTGCTATACGATAATTTTCCTCTACATATTCGCACTAATTTTCTTCACAGAATCCTGCCAACTCCTCTACTCCCAGGATAAATTTCAACCTCTCAAAACCACTCTCCTCGTACGCCCCTGGAAAAATATCCTTTCTCCCGCAAACGAACGAAAGGAAAATCCCATTCACCCTATTTTCCCCAACAATTCCGCGTGCATCAATACCCATGGATTTCCCGATTCCTAGATGGCGGATTGGTGAACTTTTGAAAGAGGTCCCATTTACGACATCTCAAGTAGATACAGATATACAGCCAACCCAACGAGATAATCGAATTTGCGCAGGGAAACGGGAACGGGAAGCGGGATGTACGTTCTGGTGAGAGCAACCGAAATGGGGGTTGATGTGGGTGAGGAGGGAGGGAGGGAGGAGAAGGAGGAGGAGGAGATAGAGAAACCCTCAGACTCCTCGGCAAGTCAAGCCTTGGCTGAAGTGCATGGTCTGAGAATGAAGAGAGAACACGAGGCGAAGCCGAGGTTCGGAATACAGGGCGACGTCAACGTGCACGTAAATGCGGAATATTTGATGGCCTGTCAGGAGCAGTCTCTGTAATCAGCGGTCGGTTTGTTTGCGTTGCCCGTACAGGAAGCGCGTCTCCGGGTTATTCTCATCTTCCTATTTTTTTTTTTTTTCGCGGTTTTCATTGCGCGTACCATCCATTTTATTTTCGAGGGCTTGCGGGGATTGAATTTTCATGGGTTGAAAGGGAATGTAGGGAAAGCATTTACGAGAATAGTATATTATGCTGCGAGTTGGAAAAGCGAGAGATTTTGAATTGGTGGGTAACCGTGGAACTTGGTCAAATTCGAACGTTGCAGAGTGTTGCTTATGATATTTCTTTATTTTTTTAAAAAAGATGAATTATATGATGTTTGTTACATATATTTTTTTATATTAAGGTGAGAATATTGCATTTGAATTCAGTAGTTTCTGTAACTTACTATCCTTGAAGTGTAGACCGAAAAAATTTTATGGAGGGATTTATTAAGAAAATATATTTTATAAGGTTAGACGATCTAGTTTTCAGAGCAAAATTTTTCGATTTTTCAGAATTTTTAAATTTTCAAGTTATCAAACTTTCAGAGTTTAGGTTTCGTTTTCTTAAATTCCTGTTACTTTTTATTTCTATATTTTAACCATCGAATTCGACTTTCCTGATTTTCAAGTCGTTCTTGTTAAAATTATAGTTATTTTTACGTTGTTAATACTAAAAAAACTAAACGTAGTTTATAAAAAAACTAAAAGTTTCTAAAACTAAAGTAAAACTAGTTTCTTGAAACTAAGAAATTCATGAATTTTTTTAACATTTTTAATTTGATCCTGTCTTTTTCAAAAAATATCACATCGCAGTGTTTTATTCTGAATATGCTAGGTATATAGTTTTCAGAAATTTTCAAATAATTATATGGAATATTTTTCATATTTACAAAAATATTGTAAACGGAGAAAAAATGTTGTTTTCTGCAAGCAAACCATTAAAAGAAATATAAACCAACCAAATTTTCGGATATAACAATCAAAGTTTTGGTTATGAGAACTATAGTGTTTGTTATGAAAATTTTATATTCCTTGTCATTATGAAAACTTTGGTTTTATATGGATAAGTTAAGTTAGGTTAGGTATTTTATATGGTACAAATATTTAAATATAAATATATAAAATATTTGTTGAAAAAATTAATATATAATTATATAGTATAGAAGAATCTCTATTGATAATATAAAACTTAAATACATATAAACTTTTTTTCAATTAAAAAAAATTCAATTTAAGATGAATAATAATATAAATATCTGTCAACCAAAATATGAATTCGAAAATTCTGAAAAATTGACAAAATGTGCTCTTGAAACCAAATTGTCTATGATTGAAAAAGACTTTTAACTCCTAAAGGAAACTTAGTAAGTTCCTCTAACAATCACAAAATCTTTATTATATGTGGATACAACAAAATAAAATTTTTTTATATCTTCTGAAAAGTCAATTGTTAAAGACCTGAAACGAAACTTCTGAATCAGAATTTTGTAATTTTTCTCATTTTGCAACTTCACATTTCTAACATTGAAAAATCGTAGATTTGGAATTTTGATTTCCTTTATCTAGTGATTTGAAGCTAATTTAGGATACATATAAAAAGTTGAAAAATTCCGAAATTAATATCGTCTACTAATTTTTTAGTTTACAGAAAAGTTTTTTGTCGCAATACAATTTTGGTATTAAAATTCAAAGTTATAAAATCTTTCTGTATACATTTCTGATATTTTTAACTTATTTCCTTTAAATTATCATAAATTTTTCGCTAATGTCCATAAGGATTTCATCCTTTACTTAATTTTTATTTTCTACATTTTTTGTCCTCAGATGAAAATTCATTTTCAATAATCCCTTTTTCCCATGCAGAATTATTTTATTCATATCTACTATTATAATTATATATAATTAAATATTGTAATAATTATAAAATTATGTAACCATATAAGATCAAAGTTTTCATAATGACAAGAAATATAACATTTTTATAACAAATGCTATAGTTGTCATAACCAAAACTTTGATTGTTATATCGAATAATTTTGTTGGTTTATATTTTTTTTGATGGCTTGCTTGCTAAAAACAAATTAATTTTTTTTGCATTATACTGCATATAATCATATGATCACAATACAATATATAATATTATTTAAAATAATATCTATAATTTATATATATAATATGAATAACAATATATTAATTTTTCCGCGAATCTTCTTATTGAACACTCTTCTTATGAAATTCATAAATGTGTACAATTTTATTGAAATAAAAGTGAAATTTCAACCGAAATTAGGAAAATAATACTTTCGGAAAAATTGCATTTCGGGGAAAAATACTTTCGGGAAAATGGCCATTCGGGAATATGGTCATTCGGGAAAAATGACCGTTCGGGAACTTGGATTCGGGAAAATTACCGGGGATCACAATATATATAATTATATATATATATATATAACTATTCTATACATATCTTTTCCATTTTTGTCTATATTTTATTATTTCGAAATCTATACCTCTTCCTGCCAAAACCAAAGAATCTCAATCCAGTTTCACAATTCCTAAAACGATGAAGAAGTCAGGAACTTAAACTGAATTGATGTACGGTATGAAAACCAAGAAGGAAATCTGAATTTGTCAATAAAAACATTCTTGAAACCCACGCCCAAACCATTCGTTTTGCATCAACTCCCAAACGTGCCCACGATGGACGCTGCATCGCCAAACAAAAGCAATGACGACTTGGCAAATTCATCGCGAAAGGATGTACGCGAGGATTTTTCAAGCCGAAGATGTACACCAGGAAAATTGGCGACGCGGGGAAACGAGAAAATTTCGTATTCCGCCAGTGTCAGCGGCGGCGGTTCTTCAGTGGTAAAAGACACACACAACGCGCCCTCGTAAATCAAACCCCAACGTTCGGCCTTCAATGAAGAAATTACAAGCTCAGAGCAATTGTCACGCACGAACTGGGAAAAATCGAAAAAAACCAGATGAAATTTCGCGTAATCACACCATGTGCTTTTTTGAAAAGTGACCCAACCTTTACCGATTAATGATCTTAGAGCATTTTTCCGTTCAGGATTCAATTTAGAAGGAAAAAAAAGTGATTGATTCGCCGACGACGGAAAACTCGCGATTTATGATGAACGAGGTTTTGGACGTTTCATTAATTACGGGCTAAGATTTCTACGTTGGAGTCGGGGCGATAAATCATTTGATCATGAGGTTATTAATTTTAGGCTGCGAAAACGATCTAGGATTGGATTTCAGTCGACGTTTGTGATTTTAATACGTTTTTATAAACTGCGTGAACATGATTTCGCTTCAGAATTCAGGAATGAAAAATTCCACAATATTTAAACGTTTTCAAAGAATATGCAAATTGATCCAGTTAATTATATTTTGTCAATGTAATTTGAAAAATAATGTAAAATATTGAAACACTTACGTATTTGTCGGTTGTGGTTTTCCGTAGGCCACACAGGGAATAACGACAATCTCCTCTAAACGAGCCGACATACGCACGAGTTTATCATTCAGCTTCGGCGCAATGGAGCCTCGGGGCTCTGAAACGTGAAAGCATTCATACTTACTCCAGAAACATAAAGCTCGCGCCGTATAACTAGCTCGTCAGCCCGTCAAACACAGCTCCCATTAAAACGACAAGAATCAACATTATAATTTCTCAACCACTTTCCTCCCAAGTTTTTCAAACCAACTCACTTTTTCTCGTCTAAAATGATACTTTTCATGTTCAAGAGAATACAAAAAAATCAGGTGCAGTACTTGGAAATGTTTTCAACGTGGAACTTTGTCACAATTTTCGTTATTACATTTTTAAGTTACTTTTTTTGTATGACAACAATCACAATATTTATAAATTAATATTTAAAATTATTTATAACATAATCTCTCTATGTTTTATATATACCTTCACTATAAACATGCATGAGAAGTTTCACTTTGTGGAGCTTCTACCGTAGTAACATAATACTTTTTGAAAATGGTACTATGGTAAGGCATAAGAAGTTTCACCAAGTGGAATTTTGAATGTTTTTCTATAGATAGTAGGACTCTCGGGGCCAGAACCAGCTTAGCTTATCTACTCGATACTTCTTGGAAATAAGTCGAGTTTCATCTTTATATTACTTAATGATTCTTCTTCCAACATTTCAGTTAAATTATTTCTGATAAATATTCCAAAACGAATCTTGAAAATTTTATGTGATAAATCAGTTCAAAAAGGAAATAATTAATAAAATGACTTTTTGTTTTATATTGATTAGAGTCTATAACACTAAGTTACTAAGGTAAATATTAAGTCACTTATCGTGAATTTTTTGTTTGTTTCAAATTCGATAAAATTTTACAACTTAGTCTTTTCTTTATTTGAAAAAAAATTTCAAAGCAAGTTAGTCTTTTTTCATTGCTGTAATCTGAATTTTTTAAAATTTATCAATCATATTTTTAATATTTATTGAAGAATAAAAAGAAATAATATAATTGGGAAGTAAAATAATTTATGTACATAAATGTTGATTGAATATCGTAATACGCTGTTGTAATAACGTTGAATTTAAAATTACAAGATGAAATTTATTAATCGAACATTGAATTTAAATTTATTTAATATTATTAACTTTGTACGAAATTTTCAAATTTTTTATTAATTTTTGATTATGTCATTTGAATTTTCTATAAGATTTTCAACATAATTAAAATTTTTTTCATTAAAAATATGGAAATTTCAAATTTCTCAAAATAAAAATGCAATTAAATTATTTTATTATTTATTTATGAATGAAAAAAAAATAAAATAATTATGCAAGTAAAATAATTGACTAACATAAAAATATTGATTGAATATCGAAATTCACTATTGTAATAACGTTGAATTAAAAATTAAAAATTCAAATTTTTGAATTCAAAATTTATTAATTAAAAATTAAATTTAAATTATTAAAAATTGATGATTCAGTTTTAAATTTTTGAATGATTTAATTGATTGTAAAAACATATTATTCAAATTATTTTAATCATTTTTTATTTAATTTAGAATTTTCTGAACGTAAAATATCTTAATTTGAAATTTCTTAAAATTGAGGATAATTATATATTTGTTATATTTATTTCTGAATAAAAAGAAATAATAGGTATAATTTGGCAAGTGAAATTGTTTACTCACATAAATTTTGATTCAATATGGTAACACACTATTGTAAAAACGTCGAATTAAAAATTAAGAAAAAAAATTTCTTAATTCAAAATTTATCGGTTAAAAATTTATTTTAAATTATTTGAAAATTAGTAACATAACTTTAAATTATTGAATCATAGAGTTGATTATAAAATTATTTTACTAAAAAAATTATTATAATCAATAATTCAATTTTAAATCTTCCGAATTGAAAATATCTTTATTTGGAATTTCTTAAAATTGAGGAATGATTATATATTTATTATATTAATTTATGAATAAAAAGAAATAATATAATTAAGCAAGTAAAATTATTTATTTACCTAAATGTTGATTAAATATCGTAATACACTATTGTAATAACGTTATTGTTATTGAAATGATAAGTTTGCCAAAACTTCAAAGTATCACTCTTTCGCAAATTTGAAATTTGAAAAAATATGAATTTTTTCTGCGATTGCGAATTGCATTATATTGTAAAAAAGAATAATAGATAATTCTGTGCATTTGAAAATTTCTGTCTATATATTATGATAAAAATTTTTTTTTTAATCTTTAATAAATATCTTTACGAAAATTGTTTTTTGAAAAACCATAACTAAAACTAATTAAATATTGGCACTTAAATCGTGCAGGATTTTATTTTATTCTTATAAACTGAAATAAAATACATTATATTTATATCGATTATTATACATTTAACAAATCATAAAAATTTATGAATAAAAATAAATGAGTAAATTCAAGGTCACAATAAACTTTTAAATGACTTAAAACTCATATCATCCAGTGAACCATTTTTTCCATATACATAAAAACTTGGGGCATAATATCCCACGAGATATGAGAATGGCTTAATGGTCAATCTAAAACTTTGCCCGATCAATGTAACATTGAACTACTGTAATATCGACGAAAATTCGATTAAATCCACAAACTTTCTCGCTTGATGTAAATTATTCCAAAACATCCCTGAAATTTCGAAAACGACTCCATCTTTACAGCCAACCTCGAGTTTCACGCAACATCGCTGTAGGCAAGAACATTTTGCTACGCTCATAAGACGTTTTACGTCTCGCTCGTAAAATGTAGCGCCAGTAGTAACGAGCGTGTGTGGTCAGACGCCGCTGGGGCTCCTGCTCTCCCGACACGAAAGCAATTGACGTCGACTTTTTCATTACCAGGAAACACTCAAACTTGTAAGATTTACAATCTACATTGGTCATTAAAATTCCTTGTTTGAAGTTAACGACAGAAAGCCTGAATCGACGATATTGAAATGAAAACTTTTTCAGAGAGCCAATTTTATAGAAATTTTTTACTGGAATTTTTTATTCATGTCTTAGAACTGAGTTTAGAATTACAGTTGTTATTATTTTTCATTAAAGTTTCATTTTTATGATTAATTAAATAATTTAAAATGGATTTTTTTCTATTACTATTATTCTATTTTATTATTTATAAATATTTTGTATTTATAATTTTTTTTTATTATTATTCTATGAATTTTATATCATTATTATTCTTGTATTTAAAATGGGTTTTTTTTCTGTTGAAAACGTCTTTGAAATTTCAATTAACTACAGAAGACGAAATCGAAGTTCTGGAATTCCGAAAACGTGACCATGGTGAATAAAAGAAAATTAAACCAAGTCAAAGAAAGTTCGTTTGAGATAAGAGGAACCTTGGAGGAGAATAAAAAGAGAGATGCACTCGGAAAAGTTGTACGTCGGTTCGGGATTTCTCGTAATATCGTACGTCCTAACTATGCGAGTACTTTCGATACGCCCCCGCTCTTTTCACAATGGCTCATCCTAACCGCGAAACGAGCTCGTAGAAGTTTACCCGTGATATACGGAAAATATTTTCCACACCGCGGAGTACGCAACCCTAGAGCTCGAGCAAAAAGAGGGAAACTTTCGCAAACGAAGCTCGTCCAGAACGAAAATTGCGAATGACTCATATAACGGAATTTTTTAAAAGAAGTCTGAGTGGAAGAGAAAAAAAATCGAATACGCATGATAAACAAAAAAATATTTAAGGGCATATATCAAATGAATACATAAGAATTTTTTGTTTTAAATTTTGAGGGAAATTGTAATACTATAAAATTATAAGACAATTAGACAATAAATTAATGCAACTATACAAAATTATTTCTACACCATTTTCCCTACGATGAATTTTACTACATAAGTTATTTTCTATGATTTTCTTTCATATTTTCTAATACGCAGTTTCAGGGCAATGACATAAAAGGCGACAACAACAAAATGACTTTATTTTCACCCCGCAAATTACTTCATAGCTGGAAACGATGCACATATTCGCTAACGCGAAAACTTTCCGGCAGTTTCAATTCGTCCTTTACGAGTAACGATATCGCGGACCATAAAACCGTGTTTTTTCCAGCTACCAATGTGTCTATTTTTCAAGGGGTGGTAACATTAGCGAACCGCGATACGTACGTAGACGAGAAAGAATGGGATTGCGTGCCCTCGCCCGGGAATTCGGGCGATGCACGAAACGTCTTACAGCGGTGTAAGAAGCAATGGCTTTATTACATACGAGTTCATGGCGCAGGAAAGTACGAAAAGCAAAGGCGTGGCTGAAGAGGGTCTTAAAAGTTCAATCAACTTTTGGAACATGAAAAAAAGCGTGTTTTTTAATTGAATTTCGAATAATTGAATGATGGAAGAATTTACTTTTGTAATGGAACGTAATTTTTAATGAAGTGATTTCTCATCTCAGGACAAATTTTGAGAGTGCTTTGATTGACTATTTGTAATATGAAACAACATCATGTTAAGTAACAAAAAGATATATTCTTTGATCGCATGGTGTAGATACTAAAGATTTAAATTTTCAGAAATTTTTTATCAGCGAGATTGTAAGTGTATATGATATAAATTTGAAGAATGGTAATTGTTAACCCTATCGAAACTATTGATTCTTGAATTGAAGAACTTGATAAATTGAATAAGAAATCTTTCAATATTTTTCATTTAAGTATTTTTATTTTTAGAGGAAGAACAAAAAAATTGAAGTACTTGAATTCATGAAAATCATATAGTGAAATGTGAGGGACATAAATGTTAAAAAACACAATAGTGGTTATTTGAGTAGTAAGAATAAAAAGAATTTTTTTTTACAGCCAGAAGATCACGAAAATGTATATATTTTTGAGAAGTAAAAAGAATTTTCCCAGAACTTTCGTAAAAAATAAAATTCTACGAAATTTTAAAGTCAAGCTAATTAAAATAATCAAATATTTTTTATTTTAAAGATAAACTTATATGGTTATGAAAATGAAGATCCAAAAATTCAAATAATGATAAAAAATGAAAAATATTGATATATATTGATAAATATTGAAAAATATTTATATGTATTGATAATAAATGAAAAAAATTGATATATATTGATATATATTGATAAATATTGAAAAATATTTATATGTATTGATAATAAATGAAAAAAAATGATATACATTGATATATATTGAAAAATATTGATATATATTGATGAATATTTGAAAATATTGATAAATTACATGGATAAATATTGAAAAATATTGATATATATTGATGAATATTGAAAAATATTGATATATATTGAGAAATATTGATTTATATTGATAAATATTGAAAAACATTGATATATATTGATAAATAATGAAAAATATTGATATATATTGATATATATTGAAAATTATCGATGTATATATTAAAAAATATTAAAAAATATTGATATATATTGATTAATATTGAAAAATATTGATATATATTAATAAATATTGATAAATATTGAAACGAAATTTAAATATGAAAATAATTAAGAACATTATTTTCTTACTGGAATGAAAATTTTGATAATTATGATCTATTGAAAATTTTAAAATTTTAAAATTCAATTATCTACTCTAAAATATTGTTTGTCGATAAAAAATTCTTTATTAACGAAACGTTAGAATTCCTCAAAAAAAATAGAAATTAATAAAAATCGAAATTGAAATGTCTAAAATATGAATTTCATGATATAAATTTCTGTACATACAAATGTTGAAAAAATTGAAATTAAAAAAACCTTATTTAATTTATTTAGAATAAAAATTTGAAAAAATGACAAATTCTTGACATTGGATAGAGCTCGAAATCCAGGAAAATTTTGGCTCGATTCCAAGATAAAAAAGAATTCTTGAATTAAATTTTTATGAATTAGGAAATGTCCTAAAATTTTTTGAGTAAATTTAAATACATAAAAGTTCGTTAGTATTAATTACTCACTAAGAAAAAAATATAAATCTGCAGGTTTCGTGAGTCCGATTTGTAGAGTCCACAAAATCATTATTTGAAGATTTTCAAATTCAAACAATCAAAATTTGTTAATATAAAATCAGCAAAGTTGTAATCTTTCAATTTTTCAATAGTTTTACGTGATCGTTTCATCAATGATATTCATTCATATGAATTATTTGAATGTATGTATTAAAAGACAAATATTGATATTGGATTTTTGGTACATAACTTTTCAGATCATTCATATTTAGCTGTTCTTATTTATTGCATTTTTACTATTTTATGCTATCCAGCTGTTCTTACAGACCCTCTTTTACACAAATTTACAGTTAAAAATTTCAATTATAATTCAAAATTTTTCTTCACTTTAAAACGTCTTTTCCTATTATATTTTATATGTGTAAAAATGAACTTGCCTGTTTCAATTTTATAAATAATAACAATAAGTCAGGATTTCTCATATCGACCACCAAAAATTAAAGATCGCCGTAATTTGATGATTTTATATTCAATTGCTACATGTTTCAGTTGAAAACAACTCCAAAAAATTGTATGTCAATATCTGCATTCTTGCAAAAGCTATGAACAATGAAACTTTTAGGCAGCATTTTATACAAATTACCGCTATTTACGAACTACTGAATGAAATTTAATGCAATTTTAGCAGAAATGAAGTTGAAACTCTAAAATTCCAAATAAATTAGTTGACGATCGAAAAACTTGATTTGTAATGTTTGAAAAAATTATTAAATATTAAAATCCATTATTGCTTAATAATGATAATGAAATTATCCACTGTAAGAACTCATT
Source organism: Platygaster orseoliae (assembly GCA_030522825.1). NCBI lineage: Eukaryota > Metazoa > Arthropoda > Insecta > Hymenoptera > Platygastridae > Platygaster > Platygaster orseoliae. Next base: position 13,788 of record JAPYZL010079286.1, read on the forward strand.
TTCGTAGCCCACAATATTTATAAATCCAAAATTAATTATTTTTTCACGTACAATTTCCCTTCAGAAAAGTTTCACTCTAGAACTATTCTCATTGAAACAAACCCAAAATCCACAGTTTAACACTTGTCATTTCATTACAAAAGCTTCAAAATCCACCCTAAAATACGCCCTCAAAATTCCTTTCACCCACGCCCCTGCCACAAAGTAATACACTGCGAAACCACCGTACATAATGCGTGCCATATGCGACCCTCGTGCAATTCGCACGCTCGCTTGAAATAGTCGATTGAGATTCTTGGTGAAAATGTCTCTTTTTCCCGAGTCCGCAATCATTTGGCCCACGTTTTGGCCAATGCGGTGTCCCGCGAGCGACGATACAGCGCGATATTGTTACGCCACCCATAAATTGTTTATTTGATTTTCCCCGAGTGCGCGGGTTTTACGAGACCGGGTACTTGGCTTGATGCATTTCCTGCTCACGACGACCGAATGGAAAAAGCGTGTTTCTTGGCTTCGCGAGCGGGAAATTGCGGCTCGCGTCACGGGAAAATTTGGTTTATTGGTGGTGTCGCAAAGTGCATTTCACTAGCTTTGTTTTTGAAGTCACGCATGACGATGTCGTAACATATATATTTTACAACTGCAGATCCCATTTTGCAAATAATAAAAAGTTTCAAAATGACACAAGTCGAGGTGGATAGGAAAATTTCTTTTTAATGTTCATTGTTAATTTTTTGAGTAGCGTAACAGGTTGAGAAAACTAATATAATTTTATAATATAATATAATGTAATGTAATGTAATGTAATGTAATGTAATGTAATGTAATGTAATGTAATGTAATGTAATGTAATGTAATGTAATGTAATGT
>JAPYZL010079298.1:0-18187 GCA_030522825.1 Platygaster orseoliae
GCTACCGCTCTACCTACCCCATTTCCAGCTCCCCCACCCCTTCGACCCCCCCAACCACCCACCTCGCACTCACCCCTACGAACGTTTCATCTCGGTCCAAGTCACCCACGCGCACCCTCGACATCGTCGTCTTCGAGTGTCGTCGCGATCCTCCGCGACGTGCCTGCGCGCGCGGCACGCGCGTCTCGTCCTCTCCGATGCATCGCAGTCATTGATTTTGACGGTCATTTTATTTATTCATTCACGTCATCATAATGATCATCACGTGACATGAACGTTACTCCCTCTCTCTAAATCTAGATCAGTCAAATATGACAGATTATTAGTGAAATCTCGATCGAAAATTTGCAAGTTGCATAAATTTTTTTATTGCTGATTTCGTTAGTTTATCAAAAAATATCAGACACGTGTTTTTTATTTTTGTCATATCTCAAAAATTAACGGAGATACAACGCTTTAAAAATTATAAAATGATGTGACGTCATTTTAACAGAATTACGTCATTTTCATGCACAGTTTATCTGTGTATACGTAATTTGAAATTCATGCAACGAAAACTTTTTTATTGCTACAAGGAATTTTTTCATCAAAATAACACGTTATTATGCTTATAGAAACTTCACTTATCCCAATAAAAAAAATTTTCTTGATATACGGACAACGAAAATTTTCCTTGGATGAATGAAACATTTTTTCCGTACAAGAAATAATGCCAAATTTTATTCCAATTTCAAAGGGTCTTGAACCCCAGAAAAACCCTTTAAAATATCGCATTAAACGACGTGGCACTCCTAATGAATGGCATTTATTGTAGCGCGAGCTTACGAGATTATAATTACTCGTCCCAAGGACTTCCTCCGGCCAAGAAAACGAAGATAAGGGGGCGTGGAAAAGAACGGCGATTATAGTTATTAAAATGTAGAACGCTTGGGAACGCAAAAAGGAAAAGAAAAAAAAAATCGCGATACTCACGAGCCTAAAAAATGCGCTTGATTACAATCGTTTTCCATTGCCAAGAAAAATAACGAGGCAGAAAAAATACGGGATAACAACCCCGTCTTGATAAATCAATATTCTTTCGCAATTAGCAATGAATCGTTATTTGTTAAACCAAAAATAATAATAAAAATAATGCTCAATGTTGCTGCATGAAAAGATTGGCTTGGTGTCGATTGTGCACAAGTTCATGGTGCACATTTTATTGTACACACATCTATTGTGCACAAGTTTATGGTGCACATTTTATTGTGCACAAGTTTATGGTGCACACTTTATTGTGCACACATTTATTGTGCACAAGTTTATGGTGCACACTTTATCGTGCACACATTTATTGTGCACAAGTTTATGGTGCACATTTTATTATGCACAAGTTTATGGTGCACACTTTATTGTGCACAAGTTTATGGTGCACATTTCATTGTGCACACATTTATTGTGCACAAGTTTATTATGCACACATTTATTGCGCACATTTTATTGTGCACAATTCTATAGTGCACATTTTATTGTGCTCAAGTTTATGGTGCCCATATTATTGTGCGCTAAAAAACATTGAACAAAAATGAATGTGCACCATAAACTTGTGCACAATCGACACCAAGCCAAAAGATTCGATTATCGGGAATTTCGTTTCGAGCTTGAATCGATCGTAATTTCAGCTTAAAGTCATCCAAGTACAAATGCATTTTTATTACGCCAAGGTAATAAATTACGAAATAAACAAACTCGGATGAAAAAATAAATTGAATGTCGCGTTACGTGCCTCGTGACTCGTTATTTTATATATACCCAAATGGCATAAAACATCTTGAATTACAACAACGGTAATTCGCGAAAATATTACGTCATCGTTATCATCGAGACGAAGAAGGCTATTAATGAAACATTACATAAAAGAGGATTTTTACGCGAACAATGCCCGTTGAGTAATAAGTATTTCATTAAGTGCAATTGCGGTGTCGAGTTTGCGATACACCCGCACACAAGTGCCTTTCAAATTTTAATCATCCGACATTTTCGTACCCGCGATTATTCGTAATTTCCTCGCGAATTGGGTTAATTCCCCGCGCCGGAAATGATATTTCGCGACGTTGAATTCGAGTTTTTTTTTTTTATTTCGCGTTGCAGGAAGAAAACTCCAAGTCTGAGAAAAATGCACTGAAAAGAGAAATTTTCTTTTGACTGTAAAATATTTTTAGTTCAAATTTGCAGAAACGTAATTAAAATTTTTTTATCAGAACTAAATCTTTCAGTGTGATTATGAATTTTTTAAATAAATTTTTTATTGCACTGGAATTCATATTGTAAGATAAAAAACAATTATGAACGACGGCAAAGTCCGACGTGGATTTTGTGATAACGAAACAAGGGAAAGTATAGATTGTCTGGTGTTTATGAAGCTGTCACGGAACAATTGCGATGCTCCACTTAAAAAACATGTTGAGGAAACGATGTGATAAACTAGTTCCTATTATTAACTTTTTTCGTAGTGACTTTATTTTCCACGAAAAATTGATTCATGTGCTTCAAGTTTTAAACGTTTGAGAAATAAAAAGAAAGAAAATTTATTGATTTCCATCAGATTTTCATCAGAAATTGAAGTGGAAAATATTACAAGTTTATGATATTTCAGGAATATTAGTAGTTTTTCATTATTCATCGAATAATTTTTTTATAGATTTTTATTATTTTATAGATTTATACAAGCTTGATTATTTTTCATATTTTTACAGTATTAATTAATTTTGCGCTATAAAAAGTCAATCTTTATTTTTTAATTTTTTAGAATTATTTTTTATTATTTTTAAATCTCTCATTTCAAATGACGTGTACAGTACTTTAAAAATGTTGTAAAATTTGCTAGTATTTCAATGTACGTTAATGTAGATTTTTAATACCCCGAAAATTTTTTTAAAGAACAATAACGTCATAAATTTTTATTTTTCATAGATTTTCAGAAAAGTTGAGTATTTTCTTTATTTAAACGTATTTCTACGTATATTTTCAAACTCTGGTGCTCTACAATTTTTAATTTTATAGATAATAAGTATTTTTCTATATTTTTAGGAAAATTATATACACGTGAATTTTCAATATTTAATATATTTCTAGTATTTACAGTATTTCTGAATTTTTCTTTTTTTTTGGTATTTATATTAATAACGTAGGATTCTGTTCTATAACATAAATTTTTAATAAAGAAGTATCTTTGTTTACATCACATATTTTTAAAAAGTATAGCACTTTAATTATTTTTCATATTCATTTAGTAAATATGCAATTCAAAGGATTCTCTAGTATTTTTATGGATTTTAGCGAAAATCGCATGTAAAAAAAAATTTTTTTTTAACATTAAAAATGCCTTAAATTCAAATTATTATTTGTATTTTTTAGAATTAAATAAATTTTCTAAGATCTTCCAGTAAACACAATGTATATTTCTAATGTTTAAATTTCTACATAAATACATTATAAATACATTTCCACATAAATTTTTTTATTTCTACATGAATAAAACCACAAAAAAAAATCTGAAAATTGACAAATACTCATTACCTTAATGCCCCTTCAATTCATACGTCCCTGTTTATTTATCCCATTTACGTGAAACATTACGCGACCGAGACATTTCCATTCGAACGCGTTTCACAACGTTCGCAAAAAGTTTATTACTTTTTTCAAGCAATATTTCACTCGTTCGAGTTCCAATATTTGGATATTTTTGCATAATCTTAGAAAAAAATGCAGATAAATTATCAGCGTTGCGCAACAGAAGAACAGAATTACATTACACGAATGGTAATACGAGAGTTACGATCTTAACAAAATTTAATATGGATTTTTTATTACTTGCTCCAGTGAGATGAAAAATTGCGAAAATAGGGCAATGGAGTTATAAAAATAAACACGATGCGAAAATTTTACTACTTCCTATGGAAAAAAGAAAAAAATTGCGAAATATAATAGATTGAATCGCATCGAGAAAATAACTTAAAAAAAAAGAACACGCCTACAAATTTGCAAGATAGCATTTAAAACGAACCTATTATATTGAAATAAATAATTCATCGTTGTATTAATTAATGTGAATGATAATTTCAATGACGAAACGTTTAATCGGTTATCTAATGAGCACCAATTTCATTACTTGCTTGGGAAATGCAATTTGTTTTTCATGTGACTGAAATCGAGCTCCGTGTTATTTTTATCGATTTATTCGCGGAGATATATGAATTTTCGATTCAACTCGTTCAATCAAGTTATACTTGTTAGTTCCTCTATTCCACGTTCCGACACCTCAATACACACGAAAATGTTAATTAATTCATGAATATGTATCAGAGTGAGAGATTCCATTCCGGGCCAAATGTTTTAAACCTGAATCAAAAAGAGTTAATTACATCGAGAAAAATGAACGTATTCATTCAATTTCAAAAAACTTTCCATTCACTGAATTTTCTTAAAACTTTCAATGATTAAATTATAATATCGAACGAAGAAGAAAAAAGAAAAATAAACTGCATAAAAATATGGAAAAAACGCGAACCTTTCTATCGGGGTAATTAAAAAAGATCTGATATCTTTTTTATAGCGGTAGCAAAATGGCAATTACCGGAATGAAACTCGATCGCGAACAATCGCGGCCCTCGCAGGCAATTTGAGGGGTGGTAATTACAGGGAAAAGACGCATCTCATTTACGGCGAGGATGAAAACATTGAATTTTTAGGGCTCACTTCCGTCGGGCGTCAAAACCAGTCGAATTCAAGCAGATGTCGACCTGTACCTCGAGTTCAAAACGTTTAAAAATGAATGTACCTCAAGTTCCAAACGTTTAAAATTTAACAGAGAAAATCGAATGAATCATTTCCTGATTTCTCGTCATGGAGAAGATTGTGTTAAATATTTTTGGGAACTATAAAGTTTTTTTCCGAAAAACTCATATATTTTTCTTTTTTGTTTAATTTTCAAATTTTGGAACTTCAGGTACATTAAAAATAAACCAAAAGGAAAATTTATTGTATTACATTTTATAGTTGAAGGAATAAATAGTTATTGAAAATCAGCGATAATATTTAACATGACTAGCCATTCATACAATTTCGATACATTTTTTTATATTTTAAAAAATATCTGGAAAATAAAATACACTTAGATTTTGATTATCTTACAGATTTTTTGTGTTTTTGTACCTTTCAGAGTGTTTATAAATTTTGTAGCATTTTATATAATTATAATAAATTTTTACTATTTATCTTCATTTGCGTATGCGTTTTTTTTTGGAATTTGATCGTCTAAAATTCCAAGTTTAGTAAATCGCACGTATTTATTCAGATTTTTCACAAACTAGTTTTTGTATAGAATTTTAAGTTTCTTAGTTTGTTCATGAGTCAAAATATTTTTACATTTTTTTATGAATTTCTAGAAATCAATAAAATAAAAATAAAAAATAAAATAACAGAATAATAGCATAAAAGTAAAAATAAAAGAATAATAAAATAAAGAATAAATAAATTAAAAAATGAAATGAAATTCATAAAATCAAAGAAAAAGTATTTTTATGAATTTATAGAATTTCTAGAATCGGAAGCTCCAGAGATCCAAAATACGTAAATTCTAGTTTTTTATTTATAAATTACTGGGTTCAAACTATTTTCCAAATTTTTTTTACGTAACCTGAGTCAAGAATTTATAATTATTCTTATTTTTAAACCAGAGTTGATGAAATCAAGAATTCTGGATTCGAATTCAATTTGAGAAATGACAGAAAATCATTTGTTACGTTCTCTCTAGATTTCAGTAGTACATTCTTCATCATTTTCATCTATTTTTAAATATTGCAAATAATTTTTTTTTTCCAAAAACCATCATTTTTAAGTGAATCCGGTACCTTCATTGATTTTCATGTTTAGTATTCCCATCTTTTTACATTTTTACATGAAACAATAATTAATTTTAAGAACTCAATGTTACAAAATTTTTTCAAACTATCCAAAATCTTCACACTAACTTTTCAATACTCCAAAAATTATATTGCAATTTTTTACGCATTCTTTGAAGTTTCATTTGTCGATTTTTCAATTTTCAAAATTAAATTACACTGCCTCAATCGCATCAAAACAAATTTTTTTATTAAAACTTCCTTCAAAACTGAAATTGAATTGTTCGCTTCAAAAGGACGTTTAAAAAAGACTGCATTTTACGACTATGGAAATATTTTTTCAATGCAAAAATCGGCTTTGAGCGTGAAAAGAATGAAAGATCAAAGAGATCCATTCCGTTACAGAACGCTGAGTTTTACGAGGACTCTTTTAATTATCCCGCTAAAGCATTAAAGGCAATTCAATTAAGAATTTTCGTTGAAAATTCAATTACCCGATAGGCTTAATATAATTGAAAACGTTGCTGGAAAGTTGGAGCACTTTGAAAATACGCTTCCGATATTACGAGGGATTTCAATTTTCTTGGTAATGAGTTTCCTAAGAGGATTCCAATATTTCTAATAAACGGTAATTAAATTGTCAAAATACTCAAGTTTTACAATTTCATCATCAAAGTTCTTATTTTTAACATTTTTTATTGCAAGAAAAAGTCATAGGCAAATTTTTCAGTTAATCATTTTGACGTTCAGGCATTTTTTATTTTGGGTGAATTCAATTTCGTTATAAGCATCAAAAAAATAGTTTTGTTCATTTGACATAAAAAATCTTGTATGTTTTATGCACAAAACGATAAAATGATGAAAAATAATTTTGAAGTATATCGAAAAATTGAATATTCACAATAAAAATGTTTTTCAAAGTACAAAATTCAAGAATAAGATTAACATAAAATATTAAAATAAATAAAATAATATAAATAAGAAACAAAATAATAAAATAAAACATATTTTAAATAATTTTACGTTCTGTTATTTTCTTGAGCGATTTGAAATTCAGGGAAATATAAAATTTTTTTTGTAAATTTCTTTTCAAATTCATACAATGTACAAGTTTCTCAATACACTCACAAATTTTATTCTATACCTCTCAATGAAGTTTATTGACCCTAAATCGCCGAAATTCCAAAAGCCAAGAATAGAAACAGGTTTCCCTTTTTTTTCAGTTTCATAAGACGCTGAAATATTCGACGAATCATTACAACACTTTAGATAAAATTTTACAACTTGAAATATCTTGACGTTACATATCTGCAAAATTATCAGAAATTCATAGGAATTTTGTAAATATCAAAATAACTTTTCCACATAATTTATTATCACAAAATCTGAAAACTATTTATTTTCTTATCGGCAGACAATGGAAATAAACACTTTTTGATAAATTTGAAATTTGGCAGAATAATCCACGAGTATCATGAATTTTTCAAAACCATGAAAATTTTTTAACGATTTCTGTATTTTTTTAAAATGGATGTGAAGATTAAAAAAAGTCTACAATAAAAAAAAATTAATAATACATGTCTATATGTATTATTTCATTACATTTTTTTGATTCTGAAATTTATTTGTCAGGATTAACTTTTAAAAATTATTAAAATAGAAGACATTATTCTAATTATTATGATTTACAAAAAAAAGTCAACTATTGAAGGAAGTTCGAATAATCATTTTTCAATAATATAAAAAATCCTTAAAAAAAATTAATATTGTCAGTCAGTCATAAAATGTAATAACATTATTTTAAATAAATGATAAAACATGTTCATTAATGAGGCCATATATATGTATGTATATTCTTTACTAATGCAAAAAAAAGAAAAAAATTATTAAATCAATTTAGTCTATTTTTTTATATCTATACCACTGAAATAGTTTGCTCGGGGTAAAAATAGAAAAAAATAATAATGAAATTTTGTTGAATTCTCATTAAATAATTGATATAGCTATTTTTTATTCTTCATATATTCCCAGTAAACATTTATGATTTCATGATGTAATCATATCATGGCTTGATATGCAAACAAGAATGTCATGCAATGATATAATATGATGTCATGGAATATCATAACACGGCAAGTCATAGTGTGATATCATATCGCACTCCAGTGACATTATCATTTGACATCATGAAACCATTTGACTGCGATATTATATCATGGTATGATATACCGTGGCGTGATCAGAAATGATATCATGAATGTTTACTGGGCTTATTATTGAAAAATATTCTTATAACTATACTTGGAATTGTAAGAAATTTGTTCAATGTAAATTATAACTCGTCACATATTATACTCCTAATAAAAAAAAAAAAAAAAAAACTGAAATCCCAGAATTCGAAAACATTGATATTACTGAAAACATGATTAGATTCACAAGTTGAAAGTGAAAATTGATAATTTTTTTTTCTTTTTCCTTGTTGAAATAAATAAGTTTTCCATTTCACGAATTACAATTTTTCAACTTCTAATAAACCAAACAGAAAATATAAAAAAACTTTTTTTTATTCCACACTAAAAAGATTTTTTCACTTTAGCAATAAAAACTTTATAATAATTTAGAAAAATTGTTTTGCATTTTTTCAACAAATTTCATCAAACGGTAATTGAAAAATAGCAACAAACATATAAAAAAGCTACCAACAATTTTTGCAGTTGTCTTTTTTTACCAAGAATAAAAAATTGTTGAAAAATTTACATCTTGTGGTTCTGTATCATCTAATTGAGCGAAAACTGTGAAGAGAGAAATTTAAGTTACTTTACTTTTTGGGGGTCAAAATTTCATTTCCTAAATTTTAATCATATTTTTTTCAAACTCACGAAATGTACATTATATTTTTTTTAGAATTATCATAAATTATAATTTCTAAAGTCAAAATTGAATTTCTTCAATTATCCACTCTGAATTTTCACGTTCCAGACCCAAAAAAATTCTAAAATTCACTACATAAAAATCCCTGAATTGAAAAACAAGGTCTATTTTTCCTTTACCTACATATGAGTTTAATTTTTTCCTTTTTACAAAAGAATAAAAAAATGAAAAAATTAAGATTCGTATTTTTTGATACGCATTTCATCAAACAATAATTGAAAAATTGCAATAAATACATAAAGAAGCTGAGAAAAATTTTTGCAATTAACTTTTTTTACAAACAATAAAAAATGATCGAAACTTCACATCTTGCTATCTGTATCGTCTAATTCAGCAAAAACGATGAAAAGAAAAATTTGAGTTCTTTCACTTTTTGAATGTCGAAATTTCATTTTGTAAATTTTAATCATATTTACTGTAAAATATAAAAATTTACATTATATTTTTGGTGAAATATCATAAAATATCATTTCTCAAGTCAAAATTTGATTTCCTATATATTCAACTCCAAATTTTCACAAAATGAAAAAAAAATTAATTTTTAATTTCCACTCATGATTAAAACTAAAAATAATAAGAAAAGTTGAATATTATTTGTTAAATATCAACAATTATGAATTAATTTCATTATAAGGAATGATAAATTAATTTTTTCCACTTATTTTTTAATATTTGTAACTTGAGAGACATTAAAATTTCTTCTGAATTTTTACTTCCCAGACCCAAACAAATTCTAAAATTCTAAAAAACAAAGTCTATTTTTCCTTCACCTCAACAGTTGAGGTTGACAATTTCGAGGTTATGGTTGAGGCTCAACCATAAGCCTACTCCCGAAATTTTCAAAATAACTCTACTACCAAATCCCACCAACAATAATAAAAAAAACACAGAAAAAAACGCTCACTCTCAACCCGAAAACTGCCAAAACCAAAAAAAAACACTCGCCCAAAAACATGTCCGTAAGGTGGCGCCACCTGTCCGCGATCCGCCACGAATCAGGTGATCTCGCCGCGAGGGGAAAACCCAACGCAGCGTAAAAAACCCACGAAACACACAACATATACGCAAAAACGCCGGCGAACTTACCGGCGAAGCGTAAACTGTTGTCGTCGCGAAAGCCAGCTTTGAAATTCGCGTGGACGAATCGTCCAGTCGGCCAACGATTCGCCGCGATGGTAATCCAAGTATTCCCGGTCGCACTGTGCCACGTAGTCCACCAAAATAAACGAAAACGCGCGATTTTCCCGATGTACTCGCGTTGTATTGTCCCGTTAGCGCCCGGCGATTTCTTCGGGTTGAATTAACGGCCACGTAAACAATTCGCACGCGACACTCGTGACGGTTAGCGCGGGAATGGTGTTTTTCCCTCTCCCGGCATGGCGGCGAGTCGCGGAGATTTGGAGGGGTGGGATCGCGAGTGGGGAAATAGCGACGCGGAGAGGGGAGAGCGCTGCGGCCGGACGCGCGAGGGAGTGTAGGGGAATAGGCAGGAATAGGGGAACGAGAGAGCCTGGTATTAGGAGACTTGACCGTGAAAATTGAACGCGAAAATGACGCTTTTTCGCGAATAAATGCGAGAATTGGGGGACGGAAAATTTTTTGGGGAACTTGGGAAAATTGCTTTAACTGCGGGAAACTGAAATTTAGGAAAAGTGGCATGCTGAGAGAGAAATCTATAGTACTTTTTACTATAGGCAGTAATAAATTGTTTAAAATATTCAGATTTTTGTCATTGACATGTGGTATAGTACTTATATGCATAGGAAAACTTATGAAATAATGTATAAATTGTGATAATCATGTAAATTCATTTTCCATATCTTGTATAATGAGAAATGTTATTTACTAAAGTAAGAAATACAATATGTTGAGTATTTTTTACTATATATATCAAATAATTATTGTGATATCCGGCGTTTTACTATATACTGCATGGTAAAAAGAAATATATTTATGGCAAAATTAATTAAATAATTCAAAATTTACATTACAAATTTATTTGTAACAAAATAATATTGTAGATTTTCGTAGAATATAGTAATTTTTCCAATATTTATAGTACAAATTACTAGGTTTTTTCTCAAATCAATGTTTGAATGATTGGTTTGAGGAATTTCTGATCATTTCATTGCTATATAAAGTAGTAACATAATCAGTTAGTGATATGATAAAATTGCAACATAATAACAAGATTGATAGCATTTGATTGATAATTACGATTTTATAATGCATTATTATTAGAAACTCTTATACGCTAGTATCTAAATTAAAATAAACTCATCAATAAATTTTGTCGAGTATTTATTGTTGCAAAGTTTCAGAACGCTTGAAATTTAATACAAGTCTTTAAATTTTCTTACTATTGATTATTTATTAGTTTTACGAAAATCCTATTGATTGTCAAATATTCTCAATGTAACGAAACTTCCGAATTTTATTGATCATTGAAAATTATGAACTATTTTCTTAAAAAAGAGTAAATTTATAAAATCATAAAATTCTTGCTATCTCTAAAATTTTCGACATTTTTCAAATTTTGACAGAATGTTAGGAATAACTGGAATTTTCCAAATAAAATTGCTGAAACTGAAGAACCTTATTTATTTTTAAAGCTCGTTAATTTACATACATTCATCAATAAATTTTGTCGATTATTTATTGTTGCCAAATTTCAGAATGCTTGAAATTTTAGGTACATAAATCTTCAAATTTTCTAACTATTGATAATTTATAAATTTTGCGAAAATCCTATTGTTTGCAAAATATTCTAAATTTAACAAAATTACAGAATTTTGTTAATCATTGAAGATTATAATCGATGTTCATAAAAACGAGTAAATTTTTAGAATAATAAAATAATAAAAATCTTCGACACTTTTAAACTTTTGACAGAATGTTCGGAATAACTGAAATTTTCGAAATAAAAATACTGAAATTGTCGAAATATCTTCATTTACATAAACCGAAAAATTTTTTTAAATTTATTAATAAATTTTTTCGGCTATTTTTTGTTGCAAATTTCCATAAACATTCAAATTTTTCAACTAGGAGCATTGTGCAACTATTGATCATTTATAAATTCTGCAAAAGTCGTATCATTTGCAAAATATTCTGAATGTGATATAAATTCGAAATAGTAGTAGTCATTGAGGTTTAAAAATAATATTTATACACTTCTAACCTCAAAGTTTTACATTTGGACGCGCTTTGAGACTAGAATTGCATAAAATACTGTATGCAACTTAGTGCAAGTGTCGAATTTGGCGAAGACGATTCAAACCCTCGGCTTCGCCTCGGGCCTGATACAATATTGAAATTCTCGCGATCTCCAAAATTATTAAATATCTGATAAATTTTCAAATTTCCCCTATAAATTATTTTGTTATATTTTTCAAAATTGCTTCAATATTTCAATTCCACAAAAAAAAGTGAATTTTTAAAATATCAGCCCAGGTAAAAATGAGTAGATCTTTAGATATCTACATGAGATCTACTGTAGATATACTCAAGTAGATTTACAGAGATGCCCGATTTGGGTACATCTTTGTAGATCTACGTAGATCTATAGAAATGTACCCAAATCGAGCATCTCTGCAGATCTACTTGAGTAAATCTACTGTAGATCTATAATACTTGAGTAGATCTTAATCAACAAATAGCACTATGAAGATCTTCATAGATCTACTAGCAGATACATGGAAATGACCGGAGGTCAACAAATAGATCTATGAAGATCTTCGTGGATCTACCAACAGATCTATGGAAATCAACCAAGATCTACAAAGAGATTTATAAAGATCTTCATAGATCTACCAGCAGATCTATGGAAATGACCAGAGATCAACAAATAGATCTATGAAGATCTTCGAAGATCTACCAACAGATTTATGGAAGTGACCAGAGATCAACAAATAGATCCATGAAGATCTTCGAAGATCTACCAACAGATATATGGAAATCAACCGAGATCTACAAGTAGATCTACGAAGATATACGGAGATCTAGTAGTACATCTATAAGAATCTATGGTAATCTATGAGTAGATATACAGAGATCTACCTGTAGATCTATGTAAGCCTACAGTTATCTATTACAAGATCAAATGAGATGTATGGACATCTATAGTGGATATCTAAAGATCTCCTACAGATATCCAGAGATCTATTGTAGATCTCCAGATATCTACTCATTTTTACCTGGGAGTCTTCTTTTAAATTTCAAAACTATAATAATATACCGAGTTCCTAGAGTAGGAAAAATTAACGAAGTTATGATGGAATAACAAAATCTGCTAAAATGTTTAGTTTTTGCTAAATATTTGGTTAAATTTTTTTTTGAACCAACAAAATCATTTTTTCAGTGTATTTTTCAAGTATACAAAAATTTTTATTCACCTCATCTCGTAATTTTTCATTGCTAACACTCGTATAAAAAAAAAATTTGTTTTTTGTTATTATATATTATTGAAAAATTGTATTATTCATGAATATATATTATTTTTATTATTATTTATATCTATTATTATCTATTATGATATAATATATTTATTTTTATATATTTATTGAAAAATTTTTTTTGTAGTTGCAAGTTTGAAATTCACAAATCTAAAAAAATTCATGAGTACAAAATAATTTGTTTTTCAGACTTTCCAGTTCAAAATACTGTAAATTTTTATTATGACTATTTTCAAATCAACCTGCCTCCATTTCAGCACAATTTTTCCATTTCCCACAGTCGAAAAAACCCAAGTCACGTCTCGTAAACGAAAATTTCCCCCGGAACTCATCACTACTTTCATCATTGAAAAGACTACAATGCGCTTCTCTCGTTGACTCGCGATGATTTGAAAAGAAATATTTTCTCCCCGCTCAGCGTGATCATTTTTATTCTTTACAAACTCATTTTTCCTTCGTCCTTGTTCCCAATTTAATATGCGACGTAAATTTTGGTGCAGGCACGTTCGGAATACGAAACACGGGGAATGAACTTTCGAGTTTCTAATCAAATTTGTGCCAGTTGTTCACGATGAAGAATACGAATGTTTCATGGCTTCGGAGAGCTGGAATTGAAATGAAGACAAACGGCGTACATATTTTCAGAGGAAAACCGCAGAGTTGCAAATGAGAAATAAAATTGCATTATTTAATGTGACATACGTGCATGCAACTTAATTTGATGCAACAAAATGAATGCAACTTAAGTTAATGCAACATAAGTGGATGCAACGTATGTGAATGCAACCATAATTTGATGCAACAAAATGAATCCAACTTAAGTAAATGCAACGTAAAGAGATGCACCATAAGTGGATGCAACATAAGTCTATCCAACATACACGGATACAACACAATTGCATGCAACAAAATTAAATTCACCATGCGTAGATGCAATAAAATTGGATGCAACATAAGTGGATGCAACATAATTGGATGCAACAAAATTGAATACACAATACGTGGATGCAATAAAGTTTGATGCAATACAATTGGATGCAACAAAATTGAATCTACCATACGTGGATGCAACAAAATTGGATGCAACTCCAACTATGACAATCCAATACCACCCAACTTGCCATTCCCTGCTTGAAAAAAAGCTAGTGAATAATTCAAATTCACGTATAATTATAAGACTGGAAAGGAAATTTTCGCTGATTGCACGCTACTTGATCATAAGCATGGATTCCCCCCATTAGCGAATACCGAAGAAGCCATAAATCGATTAACCAACTCGCCATAAAACATGAACGTCTCGAAAGCCACGACTTCATATTTTCTTTACACGAACATTTTCCTCGCTCGAGTACACTTCTCCACCCTAAACATAATACTAAATCTATAAAATGATACAGGCATTTCAATTATATTGACGCTTAATTTGTTTTACGTCTGCGGTTATCCATAAAATTTTATGCCCATCGCCATTATCTCAGCCGCGCAATTAACTCGCAAGTTATATTTGACTCTTATGCTCGGGCTCATTTGAATTGTCAGACTATTAGAGAAACGCTCCGTGGAATAGCATGCGCAAGTAACGTAGTTAGTTATCAACTTTTTTGTACAGTCGGCTCTTATTAACGGGACTCGATGTGAAGGAAAATTCATCGACGACAGGTAAAAATCAACTGAGCGTGTAAATAATGGCCAGAAATATTTACTATGAGTTGCTCCATTGTAACGAGTGTTTTAATTGCACAGTGGAACGTAGAATTTTCCTCCCGGAAAGTAGAAGCAAATATATGCACGAGTGTCTTCGGATTTTGGGTAAATTTCGTTTTTGTTAGTGTTTTTACGGTACGATGAAAGGTGTTTTAATTAAAAAAGTTTCTGTGATGATACGGTGGGTTGGAAATTTTATAGGATTTTCAAAGTCTTGCACAATATAGAAAATGTATTGAATTTCTTTGAAATTTTGTAATATTATTGAATTTTCTGGAATTATTGACAAGTGTTAGAAAATTAGAGGTTTTTCAATTTTTCATCAAAATTTGTTGAATTCGGTAAGATTTTGTATATTCCTCAAGTTTTTCGAAATTCGTTAGAAATTTGAGAAAACATTTTCGTGCATATTCCAAAGAAAATGGTAATAAACGAAATATGAAAGAAAATTTGCAAAAAATTCGTCAACCTTTACCAATTTCTCAAATTTTACATTGTTAACGACAATTTTTGAAATGGTTGAGTTTTATTGAATACACACAATTTATTGACTTTCTCTGAATTTTGTAACACTATTAAATTTTTCGGAATTATTGAAAAGTTTGGCAAATTGAAGGTTTTTCAATTGTTTATCGAAATTTGTTCAACTCGGTAAGATTTTTTGCAATTTTTTATATTCTCCAAATTTTCCAAAATTCATTCAAAATTCAGAAAAACATTTTCGTGCATATTTCGAAGAAAATAATAATGAACGAAATTTAAAAGAATGTTTGTAAATGATCCATAAAGCTCTACAAAATTTTTAAATTTTATATTAATAACGATAATTTTAAAGATTTTTGAGTTTCGTAAAATATACTAAATTTCTTGACTTTCTGTGAAATTTCGTAATATTATTAAATTTTTTGGAATTATTAACAAGCTATAGCATTTTCAAGATTTTTTTATTAGAATTTATTTTACTTATTAAAAATTTTCGTGATTTTTATATTCTTCAAGTTTTTCGGAATTCGTTAAAAATTTGAGAAAACTTGTCATGCATGCATCAAAAGAAAAAATTAACAAAGTTTGAAAACGATTCGTCAACCTTCACAGATTTTCAAAATTGTATATTTGAACAAATTTTTTAGGTTTTACACATTCCAAAATTTTGAAATCTATGAGCATAATAAAAACTGTAGGAAAAAATAAATTGTTATAAAAAAGTATCGAAGAAATCATTGTTTTTTATTGTTTTTTAAAATTGTTCAAGTTTTTCTGATTTTATTTCTTTAATTATAGAATATTATCATACATGTTGAAAAAAAAACATGATCAATACATTTCAAAAATTTATGAACATATTCTCAACTTGTATCAATTTTAAAAATTTGAAATCATCATCAACAATCGCAATAAATTTTTATAATTTTAAGTTATTCGAAATTTCCAAAATTTTCAATGTACTTCAAACTGTTTGCATTTTCTTCTCTATAGAAAACTACATTTATTGTTTATCAAAATATTATTCATTAATAATTTCTTTTTTCAACGAAAAATCGGTATCCATATAATCGGCATTATTGATGTATTTCACATTTACAAATTTTCAACAAAAATCTGATATTTCATTTATTGCATGCAGTAATAAATAATTTATCATTCGATCATCATTCTTAATAATAACCTTCAAAAAAAAAAAAAAAATCAGAAAGTGTGTACCAAAATTCACAATGATCCCCAACAAAGTACTCAAAGATTCCAAAACAGACAAAAAATTACAATAAAAATAATGAGCCGAATAAAAACTACGTAAATTCGCGCATTCGTAATGAAAAACCCGGAAAGTACTCTGTCCCCGGATGTAAAAGCATTCTCGAGCCAATTTCAATTTTAACGCTCCGATAAATCAATCAGGCCCGATATTCAATTTTACCTAAGTGCAGGATGAAAAAGGGGAAAGAAAGCAACGAAAAAAAAAAAAGAAAAAAAATAGAGACTCAAGGCGGACGACATAATTCGATACAAAAATTCATTGGAATTCGCGCCGCGTCAACTTAGAACGTGTACGCGGGACTATTTAATATCAAGTCGGGGGTGGAAATAAAGAGAGGGGAGGAAGGGGGAGAAAGAGGGTTCGGGGGTGGCCGAATGTGAGGGGAGGGGGAGGTAAAAGCGAGGTTTCTATGGCGATATCATGGTGGAGCTTTAATTTCAGAAGTATTCAAATTTATTTAAATCCAATTTCCTATGTTGAATCCGTTGTGCCGTGCTCTTGCTTCACCTTTTTCCAACCCCCTCCCCCCTCCACCCCCCTTCAATTTTACCACCCCTTCCGCGTTTCCGGCTTCGCTCGATAATCTTTCTTCATGCCCCATTCGCTGCACGAGGACTTTGTGCGCGAAAATCGAGTTCGTGAAAAATATGTGTCTCGTTTCGCAGACGGGACGTATCTCAAATCTCGAGTGGTGAAAAGTGTTTTTGGTGCGGGGAAAAAAGGGGAACGGGCAGGGCAGAAAAAAATTTTTTTGCGGAAAACTGCCGATTGTTGAAAAAATAGTTGCCAATATTTTTCATAATTAAGGCAATGAATAATTATTTATTCACATTTAACAGATATTGTCCGAAGTAACTATTTTTTACTTAAACTTTAGTGGAAATTAAAAAAAAAATATTTTCACAGTTTTTGTTTATTTCTTGAATGTTTGGAACTTCAGCACATTCAAAATTATAAATAGTAATTTAAAAAACGTAAAAATATTTCAAAAAAAAGTTATGATCTATATTTTTAAAAAATGGTAGAGAATTTAGATTTAAATGAAATTATCCCGAATCGTTGCACTTTGTTTGGTGAAATCGAGTTCAAAAGTTACGAATTTCTTAATCGAATTTGTTGCATTGTTGCAAAATTATTGAATTTGTCAATGAAAAATTGCCTATGCTTTATAATTAAGTTCAGTTACAAACTCTAATTACTCAGAGTTTTATTTTCATTATATTATGTCATTCTGCTTACAATAAATTTACGAAAATATTGAAAATCTACAAAATTTTCAGCTCTGGAGCTTCAAATTCTAGAAATTCAGACAGAAATCCTTAAAGTACTAAAAAGTATTTCGAACCCCCCAAAAAACATTTCCAACGTAAATTTGGGAGGTGAGAGCTCCAGCCTGATAGTATTACCAAAAACAAAAGCAAATCTTTCGCATGCGCTCAGTAAGGGCTAAACTTTACTAG
>JAPYZL010079305.1:0-12966 GCA_030522825.1 Platygaster orseoliae
CTTGAAACTTTAGGAAATCATCAAAGATATATTTCTTTACGTTATATTGAAATTTCAAGAAATTCCTAAGAAAGTCACCTGAGGGAAGTACTACCTTAAGACTTCCAAATTTGATTTTTGGAATTTATGATGTATTTGCAATTTTTTATTAATTCACAACTGATAATTAATTGTTTATTTAATTTTCGACATTTTTAATCTAAATTTGAATCCAAATATCAAAGCAAAAACTTGGAAAATTTTTGAAATTTTTGAAATAATGATGGAATTTGAAAGAAATTTGAAAATTTCGAGTTTTTGGATTTCTACAATTTTACAACTATAGAAACGAAAATGTTAAGAATTTTTGGCATATATCTTAAAGATTTTGAAAATTATGGTATTTCGAAAATCCTCCTACAGTTTTTAATTTTTCAAAACGTGAATTTCGAAAAAATAGAAAATTTCAACATCACCGAAAAATTTTGCAAATTTTTTGCGAATTCAATAGTTTTTTAACTTTTTTGATATCTTTGATTCCAAAACTGAAAAACATTCAAAATGTCAGTTATTTTCAACGATTTAAAAATTCCGAAAATTTTCTAAAAGAATGAAACGTTTGAAAATCCAAAAACTTTGAAATTTTCCGGATTTCTAAAACTTTAAAATTCGATTTTTCACAGTTTTAAAATTTCGAGAAGTTCATAATTTTCAATCCATTTTCAATTTGAATTTTTTAAATTTTGAATTGTGATGTTAATTAAGAATTCAGAATAAAAACTTGGAAAATTCTTGAAATGATGCAATTTTCGAAAAGAAAAATTTTTTGATTTTTTTGCATTTTACAGCTTCCAAATAAGATTTTCCGAATTTTTAATGAATCTTTAAATTTTTATCAATTCACTATTGATAAGCAACTGTTAACTTTTATTTAAAAAATTTTTAATTTACATTGTAATTCAAAATATCAAAGCAAAAACTTAAGAAATTTCTGACATAATGGAATTTTAAGAAATTTGAAAACTTGAAGTTTTTGGATTTATAAAATTTTAAAACTCCAGAAACGAAAGTGTTTAGAATTTCGAAAATTATTTTACTTCGAAAATCCTTATACAGTTTTTAATTTTTCAAAGCTTGAATTTAAAAAAAAAAAAGAAAATTTCAATATCAACGAAAAGTTTCGAAAATATTTTGCGAATCCGATAATTTTTTAAGTTTTTGGATATATATATATATCTTTGATTCCAAATCTAATAGTATATTATGTAACGTAGTGCAAGTGTCGAATTTGGCGAAGACGAGGGTTTAGGCCCGAGGCGAAGCCGAGGGTTTGAATCGTTTGAAAAATGAGACACTTGCACTAAATTGCATAAAATACATTAAAAATGTCAGTAATTTTCAACGATTTAAAAAATTCTGAATATTTCCAAACGAATAAAATATTTGAAAATACAAAAACTTTGAAACTTTCCAGATTTCTGTAACTTCTAAGTTTGATGTTTTTTATTTAAAATTTTTCTTTTTATTCTGCTGTTTAAACAGTTTACGGTTGTTTAATTTCTACATAAAACACCCGTAAAAAGTTTCGTAAGTTACGGGTCATTCCCCCATTCAGAAACAAACATGTTAACTTCACCTAAATCGGGGAAACGATGCTGAAGCCAAGACACCCTTTTATTCTTGCAGAAGATACCCTGAATTTCCCCAGTGACATAACTTTCGAGATCTGCAATGACTCGTCCCCGAGTGGACCCGAGGAAACACCGGAGTCACCGGCGGAAAATGGGCAACACTGCTGCGCCATCCGGACTGTGAGCGTGATCGAGGGCATGCATTTTCTGACGGACCGCGAGCAATGGCTCCAGGAAGATGAAGACTCGGAAGAAAATCGGTTTGGGAAACTCGAGGAATCCGAGTCGACGGGGCCCGAAGACCAGGAGCCCGATAGCAAGAAACAGGTTGGTTCTCTTGGTCCCACGTCAACTTCTTGGCACCCCGGGAGTATGCCAACTTATTCTCCAAGCAACCGGAAGAAGACGTTCAAATCTCGCGCAGTCAGACCACGCGAATTGCGACTTCGTATATAACGAGTCGATTGTCGCAGTTTTTTATCCACTCGAGGGCTGGAAAATCCGCTTTTTCTCCCTTCCCAGATAGCACTGTGCATATTTGATATGTGCTTTCTTATGTAGCAAACATTGTAGTATTATTCACTAATTTGACTGAGCGCCACGAGACGAACACCTTCAAACAGTATCATCGCACATTCATTGCAACATCAAATGCAGCTCTACAAGTTCAAACATGTAAACGTCATTGAGGAATCATACCTTCTACACTGCAGGCCAAAAAGATTGGATTCAAAATTATAATAATTCACAATAATTTCAATTAGAATAATTCAAATTTTCGAAATATCTCTATTTTCGTAATATCTGAATTTTATTATACTTATGAATAAATTCTTTCAACCAGAGTTTGAAAGAATTTATGTATTTTGATTTTATTTAGTTTATTTATTAGGATAATGTGAACAAATTTTCTTTTTTTGCATAATTCATTTTTCTGCATTCTCAGATCATCTCATACTGAGAAGATTATCAAATTCAAAATCCTACATCAGCTAGAATTGTAGCCTACGTGATTGAAGTTGATATAGCAATTTTTGCACATGCACTATGTTAGAGCAGCAAAAAAAACTAGTGGCATTGACCAACTAATTTGAAGTACGCATTGCAAATAAAGTGTGCTGTAACAGGCACAGTTTTTGGCTGGCACATCTATATGTGCTAAAGCAATTCATTATATTGGTTGGAGTTATAGTGTCACTTTTAAATGTGCTAGGTTAGCACATTTATTAGCTATACCAATAAATTATTTTTTTCCGTGTGATAATTCGAGATTTTTAGATTTTCCTTTTTTTCAATGTCGATTTTTGTCTCTCGAATTTCCAGAACGCATAACATTTCTACGCATCTTGAAATTTTCCATATACAAGCATTTTCGAATTATTTATAATTAATGAATTTTGCAAAAGATCTATCATTTGAAAAATATTCTAAATGTGACGAGATTTCAGAACTCTAGTAATCTTTGAAGATTATGAATGATATTAACGCAATGCACAATAATTCAAGAAAAGATTTGGCGTAGCCACCTAGCGAGCACGAGTGTACTTACCAATTTGCATAAAATGAGTCATTTGTTACAATACTGAAATTCTCGCAATCTCCGATATTTTCAAATGTCTGACAACTTTTCGAATTTTCCTCATGAATCACATTTCTACAATTTTGAAAATTGCTTGAATATTTGAATTTTACAGAATTTAGTGAATTTTCAGAATATCGGTCTTCTTGGCGATTTCAAAATTATTGCAATTCACAGGGTTTCTAGAGTGGGAAAAATTTATGAAATTATGATGGAATAACAAAATCTGCTATGAAATGTTCTAACAAATGTAAATTTTGACATATTTAAAAGTTTTCTATATTTGTTCTCTCTTGTAATTTTGTAAATACATATGGAAGACTCGAAATTCATATAATTCTCCAATTCACTGTAAAAGGGAAATTTTCGAAACTGCCTATGGGCGCCAAATTCCTAAATTCGGCCCTGCCTGCAGTGTACCTCCCATTGAGACCGGGTTTCAAGATAAAAATTTAAAAAAAAATCCAGCATGGCCCTTCGAGCCGGATGAAGACATTACCAAAAAACAATGTTTTCATCATACAAAACTTTTTTGCACTTCCCAAAAATCTCTCGTGTTCTAATTTCGAAAAAACGTATGTTTTCTCGACAATCTAAAAAGGAAAATATTTTCGGAGAAAATTTTGGCGTATTCCCTGAATTTTGCTGTGTTGCAAAAATGTCATGTAAATTTATATATTTCTGAAAAAAAGTTTATTTAACTTATAAACTAAAGCAGGACACAAACGTGCTTTCTGTTTTTGCATACTTTATACAAACACTATCCACAGAAATAAGTACAATTATTGAACTATGTTTATTGCAACCCAGTGAACCTGTGAGCTAACAGTGAGCTCACAGTGAGCTCGACTTAAAGCGGAGAAAATGAGCTCAATGTTAGCTCACTGTTGGCTCAAAAGTTAGCTCACTGTTAGCTCACAGGTTCACTGGGAAGATGAATAAATTGTTTATATTATTCAAAGTGTGCTGTATGACTTGATAAATTTCTCTAGGACTATAATTTGGGAGTTTGTTTTTTATTCTAGTCAACTATTCAGTATTTTATAGTGAATGTTGTTCGGAAGTGTGTCGAAATTGTGGAACACTCGATATTGTACATTTATCACTTGGAAACGACTAGTTAAATTTTTTTTTACTCATGTATGATTGTTGTAATGTTTGTTGTTATGGTTTTTTACGTCACACAAATACATTTTTCGTGGAACGAAACTCTGTTTTTGCTTATTTCTCATTACATTTACAAATTTTTGTTCGGTACGAGTAGATGATGAGAGTATGATGAGAATACTGGAAATGACGATATCATTATTGAAAAAGTTCGTGTGAAAATTCTGGAAAATTAGGGAATAATTTTCAGTACGATTTTCTTGGGAAAACCATACTGGAAAAAATATATCAAAGGAATAGTATAAAATTCTTTAAAGTTGAGAAAAACTTTGCCACGGCTGCACAGGAAAAATTGTCGAATAATAAATTTTTGTCGTAAGCTGCTGGAATATCTCGTTCAAAACGATGGTTCCGTCGTCTGCAAATGGTGCGGGGAAGTTTTGCCGTCGCGGCCCAAGTACTACAGGCATAAATATAAACTCCACTTGCCCACGCCAGTGCCCCAGCCCGCCCCGCTCTTCAAGTGCAAAAGCTGCAACGCGTATTTCAAGTCCAGAAAGGGCTACTTTGGCCACTTGAGCTCTCGCCACTCCGACAACGAGAACGACGAGAACCGAGAAGATCTGTCAAACAAAAAGTTTCCTCCAAGACTTTCACAAGTAAGATGACACTTTCAAAAAAAAAAAAAAAAAAAGAACACTCCTAAGTGCAAATAGCAAAATAATTTATCAATTACAAATGATAAGATTTTATTTTGAAATTCATATACATATTCGATTTTGAAAAAATTGTACACTCATCCTTCGATATTTGTCCCTTCCCTAATTATTGGGCCGGCTCAGGTGGAAAATACAGGTACGTGTCGATTCTGTCGACTGTGAAAACCTGATTCACCTTGGAACCACACAGTACTGAGGGACAAATATCGAAGGATGAGTGTACTTGAAAATGTTCTCAAACCGAGTTGGTTGATAAAAAAAAACGCATTGTCTAGCAGAACGAAAAAGGATCCGATTGGGAACTGCAAAGAGAAAGAGACGAAAAACTGGTCGCGGACATAATCGATCGCGTGAAACGCGAGTGCGAGGCTCAAGGCGAAATCTTCTCCAGGCGTGGCTATTCCAGGCGAAACACATGACTCGCGCCTTAAACCGATTCCGCTATTTTACTAACCGCTCAATAATTCTATTGCCAAAAGTTTACCTGAAAAATTAATCGTTAGGGCAACTCGTGCCAACTTGTTCGACCGAGCCAAAAACTTCGCAGTATCTCTACAATCATAAGCGCCGATTGAGGGGAAGCAAATTTATATTCCAGTCAACATTTTTTTATTATTATTAATTATTGAAAATTATGTTCTTCACAGTCCGCCAAAGTCGGCGCTTATGTCTACTATAAATTCATTCTTCATCGTATACGTGATACAAACTATCAAATCGTTTTCAAACGTTTTACTTATACAAAAAAGATTCAATGAAAAGTACGCAATCAAAACTCAAAATACCAAAGATGAATAAAAGGAAAAGAATTAGAAAGAAAAGAGATATGGTAAATGTTCCTCTCAAGTTATCAAATACTAAGTGTGTAAACTGTGTTAAATATGGCAGATGATTGAACATTCTGCGGTTCCGAGATATGTAGGTGTAAAAAAGACGTTCTAAATATATGATATATCAAATTATCATGACTGATACGATACGAGGAAAAAATTGTTCATTTTCCGGATTTCGTTATATAGAACGGCCATTTTTTCAAATTACTAAAATACGGAAAATTTGTTCTGGAATCCAATTTTCGACGTACTGAATTTAAATAAAATAGTACAAAGAGCTTAGTCTAAACTGTAACGATTCCGGAAACTTGCTTTCAGAACAATTTTTTCCGGATATCAGTAATTCTGGAAAATAAGAAGCTACTCTTCTAGTAACTAGTGCCAAAATGAATCTTCCCAATGTACGTTCCAGAAAGCGGTGATCGTTAGAGTTTTTGCTCAAGAGTACAATCGAACATGCGTAAGTGTAAATATGAATAACATGTCCACAAATTGAACGATGTACGAAAAATATCAAAATCAGAATAACTATTATTGATTCTGATATGTAAGAAAGCGTTTTTTTCTGGAACAGTGTCAAAACGAGTATTTGGGATATAGCTTTGATCTTTCAAAGGATTTATTTTCACAAACAAGTTGTTCTGCTTTTTTAATGTAGACAAAGCATAACTAATGGTTGCACGAGAGTTTAATTCAAAGAATCGTATGCTATTTTTTTACCTAGATAATATTGAAAAATAAAATCAAACAAAAGTAGTTGAGGGTTGATGACAAAAAAATGACCATTGACATCGTTTGAGTTAATTGTAATGATTTTTACATGAATTCATCGTATGGGATAATTTTTTATATTCCGTAACTGTTTGAAGATTCTTTGGGTATTTTTTGACCGTATCTTTTATACTTGAAAAACGTGTAATTCAGCTTTCGGTATTTTTTATATGTACAACAAGAAAAACTGTCTGATTGGAGTTCTTTGGAGGAATTGTGGTTCAGGATGAATAATGTAATGTTGCATCAACACACGTGTAGGCGAAGAAAATTGTAAAAATTAAAGAATTATATTTGACGTACATTGCTTGTTGATTTTAACCAACAACCTGCAGTTTTTGTTCCTACTTACATGGACGTGATTTTTATTACATGTCTATGATAATGATTTTATTTCTGCAACTCTTTTGACGAATTGCAAGTCATTTTTTGACATAATCTCTAATTTCATAATCCTAATATCACTATTGGTTATCTTCTGAAGCATATATTTCATTGCGTTTGATCGGCTCCATGTATTCGTACGATACGATCGTATCGTCGGTATGGTACGTCTCAGATGTCTTATTTATGTACACCTGCAAGCACAAAATGATCATTAATATGTACCAGAAACTAAAATACTTGATTATATTTTTGATGAGAAGGATCAAAATATTACTTGGACAGTCAAATCGAGTTTTAGAGGACCTGTGATGTAAACCCCTTCATTTACAGTATTGCATCCAGTATAGTTTCCGCTTTCTTCTACAATATTTGTTGCGTCCCATCCTTGGTTATAGAATTCACCATTTAGAATAATTTTCTCACCTTGTCGAAGCACTGAAAAGTAAATAAATGATGAAAAAAGTTTAATAAAAAAATAGCAAATCGTTTTACCTAATTTTAAAAATTATCATCATCCACATTATAATATCTGCATACCTAAGCAGTCAAGATTGTGTTGGTGCTTCTTCTCCCGCTCGATTTTAATGTATCTGCTACCAGTTGGGATGGTCAACGCTTGGTAGGTGATTGAGCCATCCACAGGTTCATCGGTCAAAGTATTAATGGCCTTGGAACTTTTGACTTTCACACAGGTGGAGCTGTCACCCTGACAAACTCCGCAAGCATCGAGTTTGGCGTTTGAGTAAAGTTTGTTGTCACATGCTGACGGCATGCAAATCCCATCGAAGCACATGTCGGAGGTGTATTTGTTACATTTAGTGCCATCGATGACAAATCTCTTCATGCTAGGTTGTCTGTCATGGCTAGTTGCGGTGTAACGCCGGCAGATGAGTATACACTGGTAAGTATTATGCCCTGTATGAAAACGACTTTATTGCATCAGCCGTTTTTATTGTGTGTTGAAAAAGACGAGTATGAAGGCGGCATTCCCAGTTCATGAAACGCGTTCAGTTTCGAGGCCGTTACAAAGATTTTTCCGAGAATTCGGTCTCGGCTGCACCCTGCTCTCACCCGCGCTCGCCCGAATTCTCAGAAACTTCCACGGCACGAGGAGTTATTCCACGAACTAGGAATGTGCCTTGATGAAGGCGAAATTCCTAGTTCGTGGAACGCGTTCAGTTTCGGGGCCGATACAAAGATTTTTCCGAGAACTCGGTCTCGGCTGCACCCTGCTCCCACCCGCGCTCGCCCCAATTCTCAGAAACTTCCACGGCACGAGAAGCTATTCCACGAACTGGGAATGTGCCTTGATGAAGGCGGGATTCTCAGTTCGTGGAACGCGTTTAGTTTCGGGGCCGTTGCAAAGATTTTTCAGAGAATTCGCTCCCGAACGTACCCCGCTCCCACCCGCGCTCGCCCGAATTCTCGGAAACTTCCACGGCACGAGAAGCTGTTCCACGAACTAGGAATGCGCCTTGATAGTTCAGTACTCTTTAGACAAAATCTAAATACTTGTAAATAGACTTTTGAATAGTCTAATAAATAATTCTAATACTTCAGTTCAGTAATTTTTTTTTAGGTGTACAAATTTCTATGAGCGTGTATCTAGATACACTGTTAAAAAAAATTTCCTGAATTTTACATAAAATTAGTAAAGGTTTTTAATCCATGAATATATTTTCAAATGTTTAAAATTTATCGTAATTTCCACAAAAATTTTTTCGTACTTTGTATTATAAAATATAACGTAAATTTTAATCTTTTTTAATAGTGTTCATTTTCGTAAAAACGCGTTCGAACTTACCATACTCTGCAATCCATTTTGCATTCTGATCAGTGTTTTGTATGAAATCATCGCATTGCTCCTGTCTGAAAACACAAGAATTTTTGCATATAATATTTGTATCTTTTTCCAAAATAACCAAAAACGGTACACGAAAAAGACGATTGTTTATGAACGATTTCTAAACTGACGTGTTGTTTGAAACATTAATTTCATGCAACACAGTGTCTCATAATCGTAAAATGCATTAAACTTGATGACGAAATCATCTGCATATGCAATCAAAATCATTGAAAATTTATTCAAAATAAATGTAAGAAATATAATTTCGATTATATTCACCTATGATCCACTGAACTGTCTGGACAATCTTGCCTTTCGCATGTTTCATACTCGATATATTCACCTACGCAGTAATTACCTCCATGTGCAGGTGGCGGATTGGTACATTCACGAAATCTTTTTTTAAAACCACCTCCACAAGTTCTGGAGCATGGACCATATTCACCCCAACTGCTCCAACCCCCGTTAACAGGTTTTAAGGGTCTTTTCTCTACGCAATTGCCATTTATACACCATTTTCCTTCTCCGCAAGGTGTTCTGTCTACCCAAAAGTAGCCCTTACGAGTGCATCTATCAGCTTCGTTTGACATAGTACATATCATCTTACCGCAATCTTTAAGAAAAATTATTTCTTATTGATAGACAATCAATACTAAAGACACATTCTCTAGAAAAGTGTGTGTTAATTAATAAATGTAAAATTAGAAGACCTTTTCAGACAAATGTCAATAGGCTTTTTGATGTTACTGCAATTAGTTACAAGGATATATTTTGTTTTTTTAAATTCAAGAGTTCTACATTACCATTTTCTCCATATTCTTTCACACATGCACGAGCATCTTTTCCATGCATGAAGTGACATTGCTGATTTCTTGAGTACAGTTCGGGGGCAAGTGATTGGTAACTGTTTTGTACTAGTTTGTAGCGATCTGCGTCCTTTCGACTTGCGAGACAATTTCCTAGTCCAGATCTAGAGTTGAATATTAATTCACATAATTCATGACAACCTGGTGATGTTATTTACGGTTGCACACAATCATTTCTGATATATAGGCCAAAATTAAACGAAAAAAAGGGCTTTTCATTGTTTTTCTGGCTTCGCAGTAGTGTTGCGATTACGTACTTGAAGAACCATGTTAAATCGTGTCTAGAACACGTTGACCATCTTCTCTTGTGCGTAGCTGAGTAAGGAATCCTCATGATGTTCTCTACATTATCTGAATCATCAAACTCAGTGATACAGCGATAATCTTCGTTGTCATGTGCCACTCCCATCCTAGAAAAAATTCATCGTATATACGGAAAAATATGATATTCAGTGAATCGACGTATAATATGGTGAATAGAAAGGTTGAAAGGTGATCCTACAACTAATCTAGTGGTGCAATTTTATTGTCAATAGAACTATCTGATAACTTACAAATGTGCAAGTTCATGGGCAACTGTATCGGCACTGTGCAGACCTTGGTAGTTAATTGCCATGCATGAATTTGGACCATCGCAAATTGTACCCCCCTGCGCTATACCCAAAAGGTTACAGCTTGTCGTTATGTTGCCTCTAGTTTCGCACAACGTTTTTCTGCAAATGAAAAGCATTATTCGAAATGTGATCGCAGTGGAACAACGATTTTATTCAAGACATGACGAATTTACTTTGTTAACAACAGAGCTGTGTCGAATGATCCGAAATATTTATGGCGTTCATTTTGCCATTTACAAAAAGTACCCAACAAGTGGCTGCCGTTAACGCCTGGTATTCCATTCGCTGTAAGAGGTATTGAATCTAATGCGTCAACAACTGGGTACACATCATCTAATAATGCTATGTTGATTCGGTGTCCGATTGTGGAATGTTTGTAGAGCACAGATACCTGTAATTTGGAATATTTTACGAATATTCAGTTGTCGGTTTACCAATAAAAATTTATTTTAATATTGAAAATAATGTTCAATCAATCATACGAACCACTGAATAAAATAAATAAATATTAAAACTCATATCTTTATAAAAAATATTTCAAAAAATGTCATGTAATTTTTTTAAAAACACTTAGAAATCTAAAATCAGAGTTTCATTAAAAACCTCAACAGTGGTATCATTTTTATAAATAATATTGTAAAAGTGGGCACAAAAATTAAACAAATATTTACGCGATAGAATAATCCTTTAATATCATCGTTCAAGCTTTCTTTATACATTTTGTACACATCTTGGTCAGCAACGACTAGAATATTGATAAAGTGATCGTGTGAAGCTGAGCTATTGCCTTTCTTTTGAGTAGAATAATGCTGGTTTGCTTTTATGAAAAAATCTTCATTTTCCAATCCATCACCGTATAACAAATCTTTCCTATGTACAATAAATAAAATACTTTTAATGTTAATGCAATTTTTAAAATAATAATATTTAGATTCTGAGAACGTCATTTTTTCTATTAATGAAATAAAAATAAACAGAATCCATGAAAAAAATTTTTTCATTTTTTTTAAACAATGATTGTTGATATTTTTACAATGTTTACAATGTAAAAAGTTAGTAAGTAATGTTACAAGTTTACAATGTAAATTTCAATCATACCTGAAATGCTGATCATATTTTATCGTTTCTCTGTTTTCTTGATAATTAGATTCCGATGAAAAAATACTATGAGTGGCACCTATGTAAAAAAATCAACGTCTAATCAATTTTGAAATTTCTCAGTTGATTGGTACTAAAAATAAATTTAATTTATGCAATTCAATACTTTCTACACACAAAAAAATCTTTACAGCTTAAATTTTTCTTCAAATAACGCAAATAATCTTTATTGATAACTAATTCACTTCGCGCGGGAAATTGAAGTTGATTCCTTTGAAATAGAAAAAATTAATAAACTCACCATTTTGCACAGTATCCAATAGAAACAAAGTTGCAATGCAAAACACGGAACGCCAGATTTGCAGAAAAGTCATTGTAGACATGAAAACCGAAGATCCGCGTGTGTCGTGTCACTCAATCTCATTATATCCAGGATTCATAACTTATCAACATCTTTTCTTATCAATAATGATTTGGGAAATCCATTTATAATTGGGTCGCCACACTGTGTAAATTTTACAACATCCGCAAGGTTTCAATAGCAAAAATTGGATGTATCTTATCTTTAAAATCTTTTCAAAATTTTATCAATGTTGATCATATGTTGTGAATATTTGCTCGCCAATGCCACAAAACACCAATATTAATAATTGTGTAACATTAAACGCATTGATTCGGAAAAAAACGTATCAATTGATATGGAAATACCTTAAATTATGATACAAATGCGTCAAGCGCGATTAAATCACAAGTTGGTTCATAAAATCGATAAGGGGCTAATGACGTGTGGCTAATGCATGGAAGATCGATAAACTCTAAAAAATTTTTCTTGTGATTTTAAGTTAAAGTAACAGGAAATACCAGTAGGTAATGGTACCATAAATTTAAGAAACTGGTACTGTAAATTAACAGAACCTGGTCTGTGAACTTATAGCACACGTACCTTAAAAATAAGGCAAAATTCCAAATCTTATATTACAGAAAAAGTACTGAAAATTTAGGAGATGATACAGAAAAAAATTTTAGGTGACTTGTATTGTAATCTTAGAGAACAATAATGTAAACAATTTTTACAGCAAATGCCCTACTGAAAAAATCCAAATGGAAATTTTTTATAAACATTTTATAAAAATTATGTATTTTTATAATTATTTTCAAATAATTTTTAATTTAATTTGTTTTAAATTTTTATTATTTTTTCATAAAATTTCCGATATCGAAATCCTGGTAAATTTCTATTTGAAATCCATGTGGATTTCTATACGGAAAAAAGAAAGTTCCTAAAAGAACTATCTATTGTTCGCTTCTCGTATGACACGATTTGGTCCAGTGCTGGGTAACGCGCTCGATCCCCCGCTGTTTCGCTCTTTTTCAAGCGCTCCTATAGGCCGAGAGCTGCCGTATCTTCCTAGCGCGTTGAAAAGAGAAAGGAGAGAAGGCTAGAGCGAGCACGGGATCTCGAGCCTTCGGGTGAATTCGGAATGCTCGAAAGTCGCTTGACGGGAATTCGAAACTAGAGAGAAAGGTCAGGGAGGC
>JAPYZL010079312.1:0-10700 GCA_030522825.1 Platygaster orseoliae
TCAAATTTCATTATCCTATAACAGATGGCGCAACTGTTCAACTCTACTATTACCCCTTGTCGATAAGGCCAGAAACTTTTCAAATGACCCTCGTATTACTGTAGGACTTATTTCCATATTTCCACTGACTAAGATTTAGATACAAATTTCTAAGCCTTTTTTACAATCAGCCTAGGCTTGTAAGATTTTATTGTTAAAATGAATAAATCATTCAATTATTTATTTATTAATTAAATTTATAAAAATGACTCCTGATGAGGGAAAAACATATGTCGAAAGCTTGAAAAAAACACTTGGTTTTTGTCATTCCCTTTATGGATTTCAAGTAATTGCTTCCAAAAACTGATCGATTAACAACACATAACACTACGTTTATAAATATTTCCGATTATAGATTTTTTACCCATTACCATACCAACTCTGTAAAACCCCTCATACCACGCAGTCTAATTTCAAAAAAACAAAAAATCTTTAAAACCTAACCTAAATCCATCCGTTCTCCACAGAAAATTTCCAAAGCACGTAACGAATCGCGGGTAAAAACACGGAAAAAGCAGAGCCCGCATACAGAATTAATAACCGCAGCCGCGTAGCTTTTTCTCCCCAAACAAACAGGACCTTTATTAACGCTGTAAATGGCCCCAAGGGTGAAATTCAAGCACGAGCGATTCCCGCATAATGCGCCGACTCTTCTCGCTTAGTTTTCACGCTCGAGATTCTATTAAGATCCGTGTAGGGTGGTTCGTTCGATGGAAAAAAAATTAGGGGGAAGGGGGGCGCCACGGGTACGTGAGTATATTCCAAGGGAAGTGAAATATAAATAGAGCTCACCGCCGGTGGTCGTCCTGTGGAGCGGCGCCGCGGGCGCGGGCGGCACCGAGCCAGCTATGCTGTAAAGAGTCTGTCCGCTGCCGTATTTCATGGCGCTGCAGTGACAAGGGGTCGTCGGCGTGGTGAGACCCTCGCTACCTCTGGCGATCACTGAGATCTCGTCGAGCTCGTGACCGCTATCGTAATGGCACAACCTAACGACGAAACAAGCAAAAATTTTTCCAGATTACGATCAGGTACCGACAGAGATGCTGGGATGTCATGATCGGATATGATATGGCCTGTGTTACTTTCCACGCGAGATAAATGTTTCTCAGGCTCGTAAAACATCCGTGAAAAAGGGAACGATATGAATCTGCGTTATCATTGAGAAGAGTTATATATATTTTTTTATTTTGTATCATACAATATTTTTCTCAAGACCATCTCTCAGAGCAAGTTTCGTAATTAAAAAGCAAAGTAATCTGATTTCATCTTCATTTCTTCTCAAGCTTTCAGTCACACCGAGAGTCACACTTTGTGACCCCCTTCAGGAATTCAGATATATCAAAGCTAAAACAATATCACACAGTGAAGAGGGTCACAAAGTGTGACTGAAAGCTTGAGGAGAAATCAGATTATATTGTTTTTTAATTATTCAACTTGCTTCGAGAGATTGTGTTGAGAATAGTAGTTTTCGTGTTAGTTTACGAAAGCTTTCTGTTTTTTAGGATTTTGGTTGATGACAATTAAATTGATTGATGGGTGACACTACATAGAAAGCATTCTAAACCCAAGTGTAGAACTTTGAATCATGAAAATCGGCCAGTAACTTCCTCAAAATATTGTTATAAATAAATTACTCGTAAACGTGACCTAATAAAAAAAGTCCTCTCGTACTTTTGTTCAGTAGGGTCTGTGTTGTCAGAATCCATCATCAAACTTCAGTATCTTTTTTGGTGTTGCACAGTGTATTCTTATAATTCACATTAAATATACGGAAATTTCAGTAGTTAGACTAACATGTAAATGTTGCAATGATTTTTAAATCTATTCGGTTTGTTCAGCTTTTAAATGAATCTTTTACAAATTTTAGAAATTCTGCAATATTAAATAAAACATTGAACTTCAGGATTTTATTTCGAAGATATTGAATTATTCTGATTTTCAATAAGTTGTAAATAATCGAATTAATTTTTTCAAATGTTATATTACTTTCGTTGAAAAACTCAACCATTACGAATTTATCATTTTTTAAATAAACAGTGAATTTTTCATATTGGCTTTTGAATATTTTTAAAAAAATTTTGATTTTTGTTATATTTTGATGTTCCTTTGTAGATGATTAAAATCATTTTTTAATTATTATGAGTTAAAAGAATTTTGAGAAAAAAAGAACGTTGTAGTTATTGAATTTTGAAGTCCTGAAAGTTCTGTAATTTGCTCTTTTCGCGTGTTCAATCATAGTCTATCTGACTTTTAAATCCTTGAAGTTTTTTAATTTTAGAGTTATACTCTTCGTTCAGACTCGTAATTCCATTGTTTCCTAGGTTTTGTTTTTTTAATTTTCAATTACTCGTAAGGTTTCACGATTTAAATACAGAATAAATGACTTTCATTTATTATTTCGAAGGATTAAAAATTTTTCATTTTTATTCGTCAGAACATTGAATCACATAGTTCTTATATTTCACATTGAAATCACTGAAATATCGTTTGTACAAACATGTAATTATTTTATTGATTTTTGATTCCACATTATTTTTTCAACTCTATCATATCTTTCAAATGATCAAAAAAATTTTCAAAATTGTATTGATACTTGAATTTGTCCTTAGAGAACGAATTTTCTTCCATCAAAAGTGATTACTTGATAGACTTTCAAGTTCATAGTCTTTTACTCCCAACATTTATATTGAAATTTGAAGAAGAGAATATTCAATTTGTATAATTCAACTTGCTGCCGAAATTATCAAAATCCCCAAAAATTCCAGCAACTACTCAGTTTAAAATAAGTTTAAAAAACAAAAAAGACTTTCAAGATGAGACAAAACAGATAAATCATATTCCATTTCATAATTATAAGATTTTCATTGATGATTTTATTCACTTTTTGATGAAAACTGATACCAATATTCTCAATAAACGAACTCATAATGTAAATGCATTAAAAATATTTCAATCTTCGATACTTTGAACAAACTGCATTTTTTCAATTACGTTGCACCTGAATTCTATTAAATAACTTTCAATATTTTACGCTTTCGTAACATCAAACAATGTAAAATTTTCACCAACATGAGCTGAAAAGAGTCGTGTAACTCTGAATTTCCTCTAGGGTAACAAAAAACTTCGATGTGCTCGAGAATAACAAGGAAAAAGTAATGAATACGTCCATCAAAAGTTGTCACAAAAAAGCGCTCACGTTTTTTGTTTCGCTTGTATAAAACAAAGTCTGGAAACACAATTACCAAATGTTAACCCAAGAACGGACAAATGGCGACGCAAGCAGTGCCAATATTTGCAGTATCATTCACCAGAAAACGTTTCTGCAAACACCGAAGAACGTAGACTCGGGTCACAGTTGATATTGCAATAAAACAGCCTCAGAATCAAAGTAATAACATCGAGAGTTTGCAGTGAACTATGTTCAAACTTTGTTTTGTTGCCTCCCACGATTGGGTATGTTTATTAAGGTTCGTTTCAGTCAACTTCAAGTACTCTCGGAAATGAAATTGTAGTATATCATACAAGGTTAAGTCGTGAGTAATTTACGAAAAGCGGGTTTCTTCAATTACGTTAAAAAATAAGTACAAATAAAAAAATTGTTTCGAATAGTTCTCTTAGCCTGACTAATAAATACATTTTAATATTTACAACGATTTTTTACTTTAATATTAGGTGGGAATGGGAATCAATTTTCATCTTTTACGACGTAGGTTTACACGATGTTTGCAATAAGTTTACGCTAATAGGCCAGCATGGATATAAACACAATCTTTATGAGTTATTTTGAAATAAATGTACTACTTTTGAAACAAATGAGCTGGGAAAAAATTCAAACCTTTTTTTTGCAAATAAAAAAAAAACTTTCATAAAAAACAAATTTTGAAAGTTGTATCGTAAATTTTAGAATTATTAAGCTACGAATCATCTCAATTTTAATCGTCTTTGATTAAATTTTTTCGTTTCAGTTATTAATAGCTTATGAACTACTGTTAACATTGTCAGAATTTCAATTTTATGGAATCAAAAATGCCTGACTAGAATTCTGGAATTAAAAATCACATAATTCTGAATTCCATAGTATGAATACTATAAATAAATATGTAAATTTATAAAGTTTAAAACAAACGAGCTTAAAAAAATGCAAACTTCTAATTCCTTTTTAAGATTTTTTAGGGAGTAAAAAAAACTTTTCTAGAAAACGAATTTTGAGAGTTGTATCGTAAATTTTCGAAACATCAAGCTGCAAATCATCTCAATTTTAATTTTCTTGAATTAAATTTTTTCGTTATATTTATTCATAGCTTATGAATTATTTTATACGTTGTCAGAATTTGAGTTTTAGGGAACAAAAAATGCCAGACTCGAATTCTGGAGTTGAAAATTTCAGAATTCTCAATTCCAAAGTATAGAACGCCAGAATTCCCAAGAATTTCCAATTCTACAAACAAAATGTATATACCTTATAACTTCGAGACTTTCAATTTTATGATATTCGTGATCGCCTCTCTTCAAATAAATACCTGCATCCACCACTTATCTGCGTTGTAACTTACCTGAAAAGCGAGTAATTTTTCAAGCGAATTTTTCTCAGTATTCAAGTGCCTTGCTAAAAGTTATACATAGGAGCAGCGAGAAAACTTTTCCCTGCTTGCGAATGTAAAAAAAATGTATTTTTAGAAAAATTTTCCCGAGAATATTGCAGTCAACGTACGTTTTTATATTTGGAGAAGGTTTTTACTGTAATTTTTTACTAGGATGTAGAACTTCCCGTGCGTTTCATTCGATGTTAATAAACGCTTTATATTCAAAGAGAGCGATAACTGCATACTTTTTTAAATTTTGTAAATTACTTTTTTCATTTGTGTACTCGACGAAGGAACTTTTATTTAAAAAATAGTTGTAACACGCGAGTTGTACAAGTAAAGTGCGTGTTTAGAAACGAATTAAAAAAACTGTACGACCGTCCAATATTTTTTAAGTTGAATTTTCAACAAATCGAAAACTTCGATTTCTGAATTTCAAAAGCTTGAAATTTGAAAATAAAAACCTAGCAAGTTTAAAACTATATTTTTTATCCTGAAAAATTTATTTTCATGCTTAATAATTTTTAGATCATTTCGGTTATTTTTCAGAAAATGGTATATTTGACTCATCAAAAAATGCACGGGGAATTTCTGAATAAAATAATGCCTCAGGCCGTTTATAAATGAACCATGAAAAATTTTTTGACCGTTGACATCGTTTTTTTTCGGTTATTACAAGCATCAATAACAAAAAATGAAATTCGAGCGTATGTATCTGATTTGAAAAACACACATTTCCCCGGCCTTGGCAAGAGGAATCAATTTCCCAATTTTTTTTGTAAAAACTCTGTTCTTTCGTCAAAAAATGTAAACAGTATATGAAAAAAAAACTTGCTTTCATTCCATCGAAATGAATTTGTTGAATGATATTTTTTTTGTAATACCTAATAGGAAATACGCATACATATTCAAATATCTGTTCTTTTAAAAATTGTCAATAACTTTCAATAATCTTCTATTCCCCAGGTAACATATTGAAAATCCTGTATTTTACGGAGCAAAATAGCTTTCTCTACAGTTTCTTCGTAAACAATCGTTATACCAACATCCTAATCCTGTTACACTTCCTTTCCAGCTCTTCTATTTCCCTTTACATAAATCTTGTTTGTTAATAGTTATTAATAATAACTATTAAAAAATACTTGATAGTTCTTAATTTTCTGTTTTTTACATAAAAAAACTGAAAAATTGTACTGTTTTTTATGAAATATAATCTCTTTACATTACACAATAGCTTAACAGTACTTTGAGTGTCGAAAATAAATTTAATATATGTAGAAAATAATGAAAAATATTAATAAATATTATAACATGAGATGTTTTTCACTTTTTACGGGAAATTGATTGAGGTTGTAAGTTCGGCATTAAAGACTTACAACTTGGTGGCGCTTGTGCTGGCGGTGCCACCTCCATCTCCCCCGGAATCAGGCCTTCCACTTCCGTTACTACCCCTGCCTGAGTTTCGGCCACGAAGCGACTGCACCAGCCGCTTGGCGCCGGAAGACATCCCACGGAAGTGATCCAGCCTTTCGTCCTTGGACCCACTTCCGGTATCGCCGGTTTCCGAAAAACCCCAATGCCGGTGTCACCGTTCCATTTCGTTAAAATCGCCGAAAACCCGAAGTCCCGAAAATACACGCTCGCGCGCGACACCTTCTACGACCGACCGCGAAATTCCTCGAAACTAGACATTTTTCTCGGCATGGTAATCGTTTCAGAGAATTTTCGTAGAGTTCTCCTGAATAGGTGGATTATTCTTGAAATTCCTTCCAATTTTGGGTCTTTCTGCTCTTGCGAATCTGGAAGCACAAGTTTTTTCATGTCTTGTTAGTTATTGTCATTTTTTTGAAATTGCAGCAAAAAACATGCGAGAAAAACAGTATGATTTTGAAGAACAAATTGAACGTATGGCAAGAAATGAATTATTAACATAAACATACTTTTCGGTCACTCATGTTTGGAAACAATCATTTATACATCTTGGCATATTCGGATTGTAGGGATTTTATTGTTTGACCTATGATGTTACATTCGTTACTGTAAATGATTATAGTTTTTGAGGGTTTATGACGCGATCGTCGATTTACTTGTGAGGGTGCTTTTAATGGGCATTTTTTGAGCCAACAAAAGCGTTGCTCTGTTTGATGCATGAATGCGTCATCAATGCATCATCAAAACAGCATCATAAACTTGCTTTTGAATTGCGAAATGATGTCAACATTACTCAAATATTGCACATTCATTTTGCCAGAATTTATAGATTTAAGCTTATATTCTTTTTCGAAAAATCTCGGGTTGATGCATCAATGATTCTGCAATCATTGAAAGGTAGAAAGTAATCTGATTGCTCAATGATATTGCAATGAATGTGCGATGATACTGTTTTAACGTTCATTTCAGCCACATCCATCAATGATGTTACAATATTTGCAATATGACAAAGCACACTTATGATTATGATGTATACAAGAACGGAGGATTTGGCGAATCATGATGCAGCATTGAATGTGCAATGATGTCTACAACAGTGTATTATCTGGGATATTTCCCAACTTAGTCTCACTCAAAAATTCTCTACATCCATCCCTGCTCATTGTCGGGCTTCGAAGCGAGGAAGTTTCAGAAATTGTAGTCATCTGATTCAACGTCTGATACGTCTATGCAAGAAGTTCAGTTCAATAATTTGAAGAGTGCGTGCGAACGCTTGTGGTGTTCAGCGAAATATCAGTTTCCCCATTGGTACACTAATTAATCGAGATGAATATGCTGGAACGTGCACCGCAGTTTGCAATATCACAATTACTGCCAACATTTCTCGTTCGAGGATCAA
The DNA here is from genome assembly GCA_030522825.1 of Platygaster orseoliae. Taxonomy (NCBI): domain Eukaryota; kingdom Metazoa; phylum Arthropoda; class Insecta; order Hymenoptera; family Platygastridae; genus Platygaster; species Platygaster orseoliae. The sequence continues at coordinate 7,453 of JAPYZL010079312.1, forward strand.
GGTCCTTGAAACTATTCGTTACGAACCGTGTTACAGGGATGCAAACCAAACTATTTGCTTTTGGTTTTATCATCTTTTTTAATGAAGAACGGCGATTTTGACAATGGACTGAGTAATTGCCATAGATATGACAGGTAATTCGTTGATTACTCTTTTTGGAAACAAAAAATCAAACATCAAATTTTCTGAAGCTTAATAGTTTTTTAGTGTAAAGAAAGTCATTACCGTTACATTGAATACAAAATTTGGAAAAATAATTTATAAATATCTCTAAAATAAACAATTATAAACCTCGATTCCTTATAATTTTTTTCACATCGAACTGCTAAAAAAATAAGCATCATTTCAATTCTCGCAGAGTAGCGAATTTCAAAAAAGGAACAACGAAAAACCGAATAAAAAACCATTAGCTAAAACTCATCAATCATCGTTTGAAAGAAGAATTTCATTGGGCGCGTTTCCCGCTGATTTATATCAAGAGTTGATTTATGAAGCTTCAAATCCCATTAAGCAATCAAAGTCTCAACAAATGACGACCGCTCTGAAAACTCTTTTTATGGAAGAAATATTTCCAAATTTTTTTAGGAAACTACTCCAAGCTAAAATTGATAAGTTTCCAAATGTAACGTAGAAAAATGATCCTTAAAGTTTCGTTTCTTTCCTAGTAAATTAAGTTCTGAGAATAAAAAAATTATCTAACGGAAACTGAATAAATTTGATAATTTATTGCACAAAAAATTTTCTCTTTTGCATTCGGAGCCATTATTTTTCATTCATATACATAGTTACAAACTTGAATCTCAGTTTATCATAGGATATTTTGAACAATATTGTTAAACAATATTTTTTGGTACACAGATTTGAAAATTTTGCAAATATACTTAGCTCACAGTTAATCAATTCTACTGAAGCATTTCTAGAATGTCCTTTGCTCTTATCGTCAAATTCAGAGGGTTTTTTCGTCCGTTGGCAGAATGAAAAATCAATAAAACACGCCATTCAGCAGCAAAAAGGAATGTAGGGCCAAGCTCCCTCATGGTCCAGTAGCGTTTCAACCTAATTTCATTTTTCACAAAGGACTTTCAGCTCTGGTAGTTGAAAAAAAAAACTCGAGAATTCATTACATCGGAAACCACCTCTAAAAAACAAACATCAAAAATAAAACGCAACAAATTGGTTCTCCGCTACAAACGAATTTTTCGCATCATAAGCTTATGCAATAAAAAGTTAAGAATCATTTGCTTCGTTCGATTCGACTGCCAAAAAAATAAATCGATACGAGTTTTCAATGCACTCAAAAGGTTTAAAACAATTTTCTACTAACTTAGCGGGGGGGGGGGGGGATAGGCAGAAAAAATTGAACGATAATTCAATGTTGAGAATTTTGGGATTTTCAAATTATACACACTGAGAAAAAAAATTTTCAGTTTCATTTGTTCCAACTAAATTTTAGTTGGAATAGGCATAATCGAAAATTTCAGTTGTGCTGATCGAATTTTCAGTCGCTTCAACTGAAAAAAAAGTTGGCGCTGCTCCATAAATGATGTTTCTGTTGAGGCCATTTTAAATTTTACTTATGACAACGGGAATTTTCGGTTCCCACAACTGAATTTTCAATTCTCACAACTGAATTCTTTAGTTATGATACCGTCATAACTGAAAAATTCAGTTGCGCCATTTCTAACTTTTTTTTCAGTTAGCATAGTTGAATTTTTCAGCAGCAGCTATAGCGCTAACCGAGTTTTTCAGTTGGGGCAAACGAAAATCTCCGTAAAGTCAACTTTCTCGTCTTCTAATTGAAAAAATACAGTTACAGCAACTGAATCTTTTTTTCTCTGTGCAGCTTTTGAAGTACAGATCAACACATTTTTCATGTTCGTATTTGGTATAATAAAATTCAGTTGCTATTATTCTCATCCAAAATCAAAAACTCGTTTAGAATTCGTTTTCTGAAACTTTTGGTACTTTTTAGAATTCTTTGGTATTTGAACAACTTATAAAATTTTTTGATATTCTTATACATTTTTATTTTGTTATATAATACTCCAGAATATAAAGTTGTTACTTTTTAATTTAAATAGATTTTTAATAAAATTTTTACAACACAGATTTTTAGTTTTTCATAGATGTCTATATTCTCGTATGGTATGTTGTTTACAAATTGTTGTATTATTTTTTGATATTTTTATAGAAGTCTATTATTTCTGTGAATCGCTCTGTAGATTTCTAAAATGGGATACTACATTATTGAAAGTTCAATAATTTTCATTATTTAATTTAATTTTTAAGAAAATAGTAAGTATGTTTTATATCATTTTTAGTAACTTTTTGATCGTAGTTTTTTGATAATTATACAATGGAAGAATTTTCTTATGTGCTTAATGGATTTTTGTATAGATTTTTAGAATTTCATTCTCGAGAACTTAAGGGTTTTTTAATTTTTAACAAAATTATATCCAAAAATTAAGTTTCCGAGTAACAATAAAATTTCTAGTATTTCTCGAATTTTTCAGTATTCATTAAATTTTTAAGAATTCTATACCTAGTATTTTTGTATATTTTTAGTTTTTTTTTTATAGATTGCTTTATAGATTTCTAAGATTTGATGCTCTGGAATTCAATTTTCGTTAGATTTTCCGTGTATATATAGATTTCTGGAAAAATTGCACCTATATTGATTTTAATTATTTTATATCTTGTAATTATGTCTTGAATAACAAAATAAATAAATAATAAATATATAAATATATTTGAAATAATATTCAAGTATTATATACCCCGAAAAAAAACTTTAAAAAAGTAAAAAAAATTTGGCGGTTTTCCAGGTCAAAAACATTTACGTCCATATTAACCAAACATTACTTTGAAGTACTTTAGAAAAATCATTGGTACTATTTTATCAAATAATATAAAATGCATTTTGAAATAATTTCTCACAAAGAAAAGTGATATCAAAATGACGGCCTTGCATAAGTACTTAGCGTTACATGAGTGCTACATGGAAAAGTTCCGAGAAAGCCCGACAACCTGCTTTTTGTCTTTGATAAATTAATACGTTGAAGGTTGCGATTCCACATCTATAGGATTGATAATTTCACTACAGTTTGGAATTAATATAACGTGTTACGGGTCTTTCGTTTTTTTATGCGTTGTTGGAAATTGAGTAACTATATGAATTATGATATCATTTGTAATGTCATAATTAGTCAAGTTCAGGTCAAATACATTATAATTTCTGCAAGGCAACT
>JAPYZL010079335.1:0-18410 GCA_030522825.1 Platygaster orseoliae
TTCAGGAATTCCTCGCATTCTTTATTCATTTTGTGACACTAAACATTCACAATAAACGCGGTTGTAAGCAGTTGTAAGCGTCGTAAGTCAACACACACACTTTGAGGTTGGTGCAACTTGGATGAATGTCTGTCACATAGCCACAATGTAGTAATCACAACCACAGAACTTAGTTACTGTCGTAATAGATGTTGCAACTGAATAAGGTTGCAATGATGACCTTATGTATAGTTCATGCAACTATCTGAAACATACATACACAATTAGCTGATAAAACTACCCGTATTAGTAACTGTAGCTAGAAAAAATGTTAAGGCACAACATTTTGAGGTTGTCAGATCTTTTAAGGAAAAAATACAATCCCGTCAGATTCCGTCGACCGAACCCCTCGAGATCTCCACGTACATTCACCCCAACATAATTTAGGCCGCTACCATAACCGACTACTTACAGTGGTCAGTGTCGATTTTTTTCCTGGCAATGGGAAATTAAGCCTATATCCGCTAGGCACATATCCTCTTAGGCATTATCAAATCCTGCAACTCGCAACTCTCTTTCAAGCGTCCGTACGGATTTGTCGGGTCTCTCTTTTGAATCAAAGATCCCGATCCCTGCTGTATATATTAAATCACGGGCATCGCAAAGAATGCTGCAAAGCGCCACCGGACTCAATTCAAATGAAAATGAAAAACGCCAGCTCGTGCTTACTTCCTTCGGCGAGACAAGGTAAAGCTAGGCGAGTACAGGCCCCCCTCGACAATGCTCAATCTGTACTTCCTGTATCTTTCGATTCGCACACTTGATCCCCACCGACGCGTGATCGTCTCAATGGGGTATCTTTTTTTTTAACCATACAGCCCCGTTGATTTTCTTCGCCAAGGTGGATCTTTTCTCATGGGAAACTTTGTGTTTATGTAGCAAAAAATGCGTATTCGAAAGGATACTTTTTGGTATAATGAAATATAAAATATATTTTCTGTAGGCAGAGTTGTTAAATTATTATGATGATAGTGAACTACCATTTTTTCAACATTTCGATGAAAAAAACATTGGTCTTTTTTTTGTGGTTGTTTCAGGAATTCTGACCCAGTATCATGTTGCTTTGGAATTTAAAAAACCTAAGGAACTCTGCATTATAATTTGAATAATTTGTAGATGTTTCAAGTGTGATCCAAAACTGATTAAATCATTATTACCGAATGAATGAAGGGGCCGTGGCAAAAGTAAAGCCTTGTTCTTTAGGACTTGCGGCGCATTCATAGATCAGGTCCTAAAGACTTGGCTGATCCTTTTGGTCTTGAGTATATATACACTGCACAACGAATGAGGCACGTGCTAAGGCTCGAATAAATGTCTGTCCCAATTAAAGCAAACGCGCTCGTTTCCCCTGCGTGACGAAATACGGTATTACATCGAGATTGAATAATCAACCACTCACTGCAGCTAATCAATAACATTGGATGAATAATTTTGCAATGACCGATTCCATGTGTAATTAAATGCAAATTCGTTGTTATTTAATCGATCGTTAATTGTTGACCATTGGTTTAAACGAATTTTCTGTATGCTTCTAAAATTTGGTGGTTATACATAAAATGTTTTCCAAATTTTGTTTTTATCTAAGTTTCTCTGAGATGAAGTAAGAAACAGATTTTACTTCCCTGGGGAAAAGGAACTTGGAGAAATCATCGTCTTGGGCAGTGCAGGACAAGAAGGACAATAATCCTCAAGTGCAAATCACTAAGGATCCCTTACTCCGGTAATCAAACTGCCCTTAGAAGACCCAAGCACTCAAGCAAATGGGATGGAAGTAAATGAAGTTCCCATCCAAATCCCTAAACGCTTTCATGACATTTGCATGGTCGTCTGTATTCGTCATTTCACATACTCCAAAATTACGTATTCGGTGCCACTACTAAAATTGCGCGATGATGCTTTCTTTTTTTTCCACGAATTTTCGTGTTTTTATTGTTTCAATTAATATTACTGATTCCAAATTCCAACTCTTTTTCAGGAGTTCTGACCTTTTTTCTGGTCAAACGACTACTGTCTTTCCAAATCACACTCAAAAGTTAAAAAAAATGATAACAAAGAACGAGTGAGAATAGAGGATTAAAAATATTGCTGAGGCAGCTCGAATGCACCATGCTGAAACGAATTAGCATGTCGTAGCATAGCAGCGGAGCGCCCCCTTCGAACGTCGCTTGGAGTGCCTCGAGCGAAACAAAACATATTGTCCGAATTTAATTGTAAAGGGGAGAATTAGATATTCATACTTTACAGCAAGTTGCGCTGCGGCGCGACTAACAATCCAATATTGCGGCGACCCCTCCATGAATTCACCCCAACGAGATCATTTTCTGGCCCACGTTCACATCACACGCTCATCATTTCTTCTTCTCTATGATTTGACGTTTTCACCACCACTTTTCTCACTGGTTTCGTTTTCAGATACATATGCTATCTTTCCTGCTACAGCATATAATGATTTCATCATGAAAAGTACAGTGTTTAAAATTTTTGTCTTGAGTGTAAGGAAAACTGTATAACGTTCATTATACATACACTGTATTAATAATGCATTTAAAGTATACAAAATATATATACGGTTATGTAACTTTAATACGGGTGTCTTAAATTTAATACATCGGGTGTGTTTGAAATTGTACATGAAATCAATACATACGTACATTAAACCTGTGACATCAATTTAATTCATAATTATTGTTAATTGAATGTTATACACTGATGTATTATGTAAGCGTTCGTTAGAGATGTAAAAAATGAGAAGACAACGTTCGATTTTTAAAAAATCTTGGCTATTACTGCATGAACATGCACGAATTCAGTCACCAGTGATAAAACTGCTAGGGTAAGACATAATTTCCAGTACATGCGTACTCAATCACTCATACACAGTGTTTTGTCTGTCATACGTGTACTAAGTTCAGATTCAAACGCTCCTCGAGTACACTTAAGTAAAAAAAAGTTCAATTACAAGAAAAGAAACATTTTCAACTGAAGCTCAGAATTCACATATTTTTTCTACATTATAGCTTTGCCTAGAGTTTTTCAATTTGTAAGAACTTTAAAACTATGATCAATTAAACTATTGAAATTGTGTAACATTCATCTTATAGCGAAAATAAACTAATTTATAAGAAATTATCGATTTCTAAAATAAGAAAATTATCACACGCAAAATTTTATTTTCACAAATGATGTTAAAATCTAATCTAAAAAAGTGATGTTTTTTCATTCCCAGTCAATTCAAGAATATTTTTGACATATTTCCTTCTCGACCTGAAACTAAAATTACATTCTAAAAATTTGTACGTACATTTTTGACGATAAAAGTTTTTTTTTTTCGTTATTATCACTTCTATGATTATTCTAAACTCGTAAAACGCTCGATGAAATTTTAATAATACGTACCTTTTTTTAAATACCTGTTTCCTGTTTTTGAAAGACTACGTTAGCTATCGAGTGGACTTTAATCGCATAGAAATTTCGAAATCATTTGTTCGCTGTAGGAAGTATATGAAAATAAATGAAATGAAAAAAAGCGTCTGCAACGAAGACAACATTTTAAAAGAAATTATTGGCAAAAAATTAAAAATTCACAGTCAATTCACTTCAACGGAGTTTTGGATTACGAAAATGATAATGAATAAAGAAAATCAGGCTGACAATCTGCCTATACTGGATGGATTCGAGTATGAAAGGTAGATTCGAGGTAGCAGATTTTTTTGAGGATTTCGTTGCGAATAATTCATTATTCGTGTCGGCGGAAATTCGTGGAGTGGAAGACAATTTGTGAGTTTATATTATTTGTTTATACCATATGAATTGAAGAATATCAAAAAATACATATAACCTCAAAATTTTCGTCGACGTCCTTACAACAAATAGTTTTCAAATAACTAATTTTGAAATTCTAGTTCTTTTTAAGCTGGTATACTGTTTTCATTAAAAATTACTAGAATTCCAATGTTAATAAATTATTGTGGAACATCGATTTCAAATAAAACTAGCATTTTTCATGGAAATTTAGGAAAAATTAAAAATTAATAATAAAATTAATCTGCAATAATTATAAGTTGTAATTTATAAAATTTTTTGTTTTATGAAAAATTTTGTGTTTCATAGGGTTTTTTATAACATATGCATAAATAGTTAAAAATATATTACTTCAAATATTTCAAGTAGCTAGTATTTTCATGATAATTTAAAAAAAAAATCAAAAATTTATTATTTACCTAAAACGATTGTAAGTGATAATTTATAAAATTTTCTTGTCATGAAAAATATTTCGTTTCATAGAGTTTCAGGATTATAAATAAATTATGATCTATACAAATTTTGGAGTAAAAGTTAACTCGAAAATGTTGTGACTCTGGGACGTATTGTCGACCAAATATATTTTACAATGAAGATCTTTATAATTTTCACTCCTTTTGCAATACTAATTTTTGACCACGGCGTAAAAATGCGTTAAAAGGAAATGAAATTATACAGAGATCTTCAATGTAAAATATACACTCTAAATCAAAAACAGTGAAATTCCACTGAAACTCAGTGGTTTTTCACTGATTTTCACAGCCGAAAGTGAGCCACTGAAACTCAGTGGAAATCCACTGAAGTTACTAGTGGCCTCGTAACTACTGATTTGCTAGTGGTTGTTTGACTGAAAAATCAGTGGTTATTTCAATGGTAAATCAGTGGTTGACCGATTTGTCGTTGGTGGTATCACTGGAAAATCAGTGGTCATATCATTCGTAAATCAGTGGTTATGCTACTGATAAATCAGTGGTTGTGGTTTTTAAACTAAGCGCCCTAACCTTACCAAATAAACTTTTCCAAAAATAGTATAAGATAGACTATTTTTAAATATTTTACGAATTATCAAAGCCTGTCTTCAGAATGATTATACAATATGTATACCTGATCAAAAATCAAACTATAAAATGACAGTTTTGACAGAAAAATACAAGAAAAAAAATATCACTACGAAAGAAATAAGATAAATCTAATAAAAGAAAAGTTTTCCTTATTGTGATAAAAACTCACATTATGTAAAAGGACTCACCAGACTATCCAAATCAATCCAAAATGATAATGCAGTACACTTACAGTATAGGGTAGTAGTGAAACACCATAAAACAACTGCAACAACTGCGATAAAACTAACGGCATCAACACACGCACTCGTAATTCACACATTACGCCTACCTACATTAACAACCACTGATTTAAACAGTGGGTTTACTGAATTCGCAGCTTGTAAAACTCAAGCTCTTACTACCACTGATTTTACAGTGGTTTACGCTAACTATCACTGAGGAATCAGTAGAATTCCACTGTTTGACAGTGGTTGACTAAGGCACTGAAAAAATCAGTGCAATTTCCACTGATTTAGATTTAGAGAAAATAAATTGTGTTTCCCTAATAGTACCTGCGAACTTTACATAAACCTTATAAAGATTTTGAATTCGTTGTAAGATTTATGATTTTTATAAGTCTGACCTTACAAAAACTTAATAAGAAAAAAAATACTTTATAAGGTTTTTTTTTCTGATAAAATTTTTATAAAATTGACCTTCTCAAGAATCATAAATCTTACAAGGAAATCAGAATTTCTATAAGGTATTTCGGGTCCTTATAAGGTTTATATAAGCAGTGGCGTAACTACCACCGGTCCTACCAGTTTCAGAAACCGGGGCCCCGAGCACTAAGGGCCCCCCAAATGTTGTAAAAGAAAAAAATTTTTTTTCTAATCTGAATATAAGAAAAGAATGTTCAATATGAAAAAATAAAAATTTTGATTTGTTCTAGTAATTATTCTTCGTTGCCTGCTTCATATTATATTTCTATTGTGTTCTTTCTTTTTCAAATTTTCATGCTATTTCAGTCGAGCATGTTTTACATGTTCCATTCTTGCGAATATTCTTTTTTCGTTCAAAGTTTCAGGAGTTTGTCACGATGAATTAAGAGGATCCAATATCGAACAAAAACAAACTTCTGTTAACAATCCTTGTCGCTGTTGCATGTATTATCATTTTTTTAAGTCGAAATCATGAGTTTAAACGACTTGTATGTGGTTCAAATAATGATTGTTAGAGTTTAAGTTTAAACGTGGACTGCTTTTTGAAAGGGTTAATTTTAAGGTGAATTTTAAAGTCAATGTACCTTTGATAAGTGACTGCAACTTTATAATATATATTACAGATCTTAAGAATATTTCCATGCGGTTATGTTGTGACATTCGCATCATTCAGCTTTATTTAAAAATGAAAAATTCTGCGGAACAATAAATATAAATTACGCCATCTGGATTTCTTAGTGAAAATTATTTTTTCTCTGTTTCAGAATGTTGAAATTGCTCAATCTGCAATTTAGAGTCTAAAGTTAAAATTTTAGAAAAACATTAAAAGATTAGAAGTGGACATTCAAAATTTGAATTACATGAACTAAAACTAAAATTCTGAATCAAAAATTTGACAAAAATGAAATCCAAAACTCAAAATATTAACACGTACAAAATTCAAAATGTTCAGTGCAAATTTCAAGATTATAACTGCAAATGAAAAATTTAACATCGAGAATGGAACTGTCCATTCAAAATGTACTTAATGATACTTGAAATTGAAATCGAAAATTCACAATCATGATGATACATGCAAAATGAGATATCTTTGATTAAGCATACAAATTTCAATTTTAGATACAAATTTTCAAGATTCAGAATTTGAAATGGGAAATTTTTTTACAGCTTTAAAAGTTAACCGTGGAATTCAGAACTCACGAATTGGATTGAATGTAAAAAAATTTTTTCTAAACTGTTTCAAATTTAAAATTTATAAGGAACATTACATATGATGAACGTAGAACCAAGAATGCGAAATTCTAATCACACACAAACCATTTAAAATCCTTTATTATATATTATAATTTTCAATCAAAAATTTAAAGTATTACATTGAGGATTTGAAAAACCAAAAATGTTAAGATTGAAATTGAAACTTATACTTGATTATTCTACTTTACAATTCATACTTAGCAACAAAAGATGAAATATTAGCAATATTTACTGATAAAGAATACTCGAAAATAATTTATTAAACAGTCAAGCATGCAAAATACCAACGCAAAACTAATTGTAGCAATATACAATGGATAGTAAAAGTGAAAAATTTGTTTTTAACAAATGCCTTTAATGTCTAAAGTGTATCCTAACCTCTAAACTTTAAAATTCAAAATTTTAATAGAAAACAAATTCAAATTGTATTACTCCAAATTTGAAATTCAATATTCATTTTTGAAATGAAGATAGGTTAGTTGAAATTCAAAATTACGAATCTAGAATCATAAATTCGAAATCGAATAATTCACATCGAAAGTCTAAACTTGTGAATACGGTACATACATTCTTGGTCAAAAAAAAGAAATTAATATATTAATAAATAAGAATAAAAAATTTTCAATCTGAAGTAAGAATTTTTTATTTCACATTTACAATTTTGGATAAGAAAACTAAGATTCAAGCTTTCGAATTCAACTTCTTTTTTATAATACAGCATAAATTAGTAGTTTTATAAATAAAGATAGGGTATATGTTTGCAATGAAACGGTTGATCACTTGATCCTTTTTTTCGGCACCATCTGAATCTGTACCTTGAATAGTACATCCCTTTGAAATCTTGAGCATTGAATATTTTTATTTAAGATGGGAGGAGAGGTGTTGAGGAGGAAAAGTTTAAATGATTCAAAAAATTTTCCTAGTAAGGGCCCCCTAGTAAGAGTCCGACTGGAGCCCCCATTTCTACAGTTACGCCACTGTATACAAGGTTCTCAGTTAGTAAACTTTAGTCATAAAAAATTTGTTAGTCTCAACTAAAAATCTATTCAAGTAAACCAAAGAGGTTTTTCAGCGTAAATAATCAAACAGAGTGTCAATCTTGGCAATTTGGGTATTATTCATTATATTAAGTTATTAATTATCATTAACCTTGCTGTCACTGCAAACCTATCAAATCCACAAAAAACCAATTATCATCCAGCCAAAATACATATTTTCATTGACTATTTTACGACCGTTCGCCGTCTATAAAATCAATGGCCGCGAAATCCTCGTAGGAAAAGGAAAGCAAAAAATCGTCGCGCAGAGCGACGCTGGTGCCACCTAGCACGCATCGGTACGTTTCGCACCAACACAAGTCGCTTCCGAATTGCACTGACTGTTTGTTTGTTTTATTTTTTGCCCCTTTTTACGCGCATTGTATCCCAGCGACGTCGGTAGTTCCGCGTTCAGCCAATCGTGGTCGCGGAGGCGGCAAAACGCCTTTCGCGCAACGCCATTGGTTCCCCACTCCGCGGCCGATTTCGTGGTGGGGGGACGCGTAAGTCCATTCCCGTTGCCCGCGTTCGCTGAATTGGTGAACATATCGAAGTGGTTGATCGCGCCGCGTGCATTCCTCGGCACTGATTTCCGAGCGACGTGAATATTCGCGATTCAAAAATCTCGGTTGTGCGCGGGTTTTAAGTGGTTTTCTGTTTTTACGTAAATCGTCATTGACGTTGAATCGACGTAGTGAAAGGTTTTTTTCTGTGCTGGTTAAATACGGCCCCAAAATTGAGCTGGAATTGCATCAACGCGCCGCCGGTCATTTCATGAGGCGAGTGTGGTTTTTTGATTTGAATGAGATGTTTGGCAACACTGTAATTTGAGGTTTTGAGTTCTTGTTGGATGTAAAATGTGGGTTTATAGGTTTTTTTTTTTTAATTTTGTTGTTTTTTGAATACTTCTTTATGGTGAATTTTTGGAAGAGGAAATTAAAAAGGGAACCTAAAATTACGGTTTTTGGATGTTTTCATGTTATGGGAGAATTTTCTTAATTACGCCAATGTGGATTTTTATGGTGATTTGGAAAGTTTGTGACGACGGTGATAATCCGACACGAGACTGAGATTAATTCATTTAGGTTCATTAGAAACTGGTTTTTTTTGTTTTCGTATACGGAATTCGTTTAGGATTTGCAGGTCAAACAAACTGAATTTTTGGTTCTCATTAATATCAATTTTTTTAACTGGTAAATGAATAAAATTGAAAAAAAGGTGTTCGTCTATGAATAATGATAACGAATGGAACGAATATTCAAATATTTTGCAACAAAATGAAAAAAGCAAGTTTGAGAATCTTTTATGAAAAAATTTTGTAAGTTATTAGTCATTAAAATCTTGGCATACACGATTTATAAATTCCTGGACATAGCTGAATGTAAAAAAATTTTTTTTTTGCAATTTTGATAGATATTTGAAAGAAATTATCGAGAAAAAATTTTTTTTAGAATCCAAGACGATTTATGAATTTTTTTCGATTTGGTATAGTGAAATTTTTTTGCACGTTTTTAGTAATGACGGCAAAATTCACAAAAATGAACAATATTCTTTTTTTGGAACAGAGAAAGAACGGCATTAGAAATTAAAAAATCCTACAAGTATGCAGTACTATTTCCTTGAAATTTCTCAAAAATTTTACGTGATATCAGAAAATTTTTGGTAATTCCAAATATACCTTCAAACAATTTTTGTAATTGCTACAATCTGAGTCTATTTTTTTCTAACTCTTTTACTAATCCTATGGAGAAAATTATGATAACAAGTATCAATGTTCATTAATATTCAGACTTCCAGCTGTACGCCAAAAATTATGCACTTTTCATTGTCATAAAAATTTTTTAAAATTTTCTCACAATCGAAATATAAATGAAAACATATAAAATATTCAAAACGTAAATAGAATTTGTTAATACTAAAAAATGAGTGTAATTTGTGCGAATACAAAAAAATTGTAATTCCTTTCAAAAATATGTTTCGAAATACTAGCGGAAAATTAAAAAAAAATAATAATAATAATAAAATTATTATGATTTCGAATTCACGTTGCATTGAAGAATATTGTCAATTTGGAATAGCTCAAACAATTTTTCACACAATACGACATATGTAATTGGAATAGAAAAAAAACGTATTTTGATATATTTTTCTATTTTTACCGATTTATATTTGTGTCATATTTCTTTCCATTTTATGAAAATACGCCGAATTTCGAAATATTCTGTTAATTTATTGTTTCAAAATATTTTTTTATACAGTTAGTACTTGAAAACTGTAAAATTTATAATTGTAAAGTAGACTTGGAATATTTTTTTAACAATGAAAAGATATATCCTTATTTTCACTTTTTTAGCGACTTGTTTTCAGAATTTTATTTATTTTGGAGTTCAATAAATAACTTGTTCCAGAAAAATTGTTGACGTTCGAATGAAATCGACGAAATCCTAATTATTTTTAGGAATAAATCCTGAAAAATTCACGGAAATTCTCAAAAATATGTACACGCCATTAAAATTTTTTCAACTGTTTACAATACATATCTCCAACTACAGATAATGAATAAATACATAATAATAAAACTAAAAACAATTATGTTATTAGATATTTTATATAACCATTATAAATTTTTGCCAATTCACTTTTTATTTTACAAAATAACGCGCAATTTGAGAGCGTTTTTTACTGCTATTATGGTGATTCAGAATTTTTTTAAATCTATGAATTTCGAATTTTTCACAATTTTTTTTTAATAGTCATAGTTTAAAAACAAAAAAAATTATTACCACAATCATGATTTAGAAAATTTCTTTTTTTTTTTTTTTGAAAAAAATGCGGCTTTACAAATTCCTTCGAAAATTTATTAATTTTTATTTATCAATTAGTTTATGGTTTGATTTTCAATAATTCAAAAAAAATTGAGAGTTTTTTGATCGAATTCAAATATTTTCTGAAATTCAACAATACGCCAACTGCTCCAAACAATTAATAATCGTACAATGCCAAAAATATCTTGCAAAAATTGATTCAAATGCAAAAAACTGCCAACTCCATTTTTATTCTACATTTTATACCCATAGAAAAATGTTATTCAGAATTAGTATTTTATAATTCATTTTCTACAACAGCTTCCGTAACTGACTTCGCAAGCAACTTTTTCCTTCATCAAAATATACCTATCGATAACGCATATGCAAATGCACATCATTACGTAATTTCTCGTTATTTCAACATTGGTAAATTCCGATAAATGTTATTTACATGAACGATAAGTTTAGCCTTGAGGAGCTTTGGAATTTCAAGCCCCCCCGCGACTTTTCCGCGGAAGAAATTCGATACAAATGCCACGAAGTCGAAGAAGTTCAAGAATAAGACCGGAAAATTGATTTAGGCCGTTCAGAATGTTTCCTTGTCTCAATTTACGACACTCCGATGAGGGCGTAAAGCCGTATTTTCACGCGAACTCAAAAGGCCTACAAAAGGTATTCAAGGTCAGCCTTTTTGCGGTAATAATTCATTCTGAACGGCTTTGAAGGACCGAGGTTTTTGGGAAGGGTCTGTGAAAACAGAAATTGTTTTCTTGGGCAATAAATTTAATATCTTCTGGATGGTGGGAAAAGGGAATTTTATTGCTCAGTTTGGAGAATGTCCTGATTTTGGGGGATACTTGTGACAAAAACAACTTATTTGTTCTTTTTACTAATCCACTACGATGTTGAACATTTTCAAAAAATTAAAATAAGATATAAAAGTAGAATAATTAATAACTTATGATTATATCAATTCGGAATTTGTGTAAATAATTTTTTCAAGTGTAATAGAGTTGATTAGTTTTTTAATTGTTTACTTCATATATCGAATGTGAAGTATTTGTCTGTTTTGTTTATAATGATTATGATTATAAAAAATAGTACAATAAAAAAATTGCTTAAGATAGAAATTTGAATTTAAAGGTTTTTAAAGTTCATTATTATTTCCAATTTGATGAAATCTTTAATAATAATCTATTAATACATCAACATACGTAATAAATGTTGAAAATATTTTTGAGATTGTAAGTTTTTGAACTTTTGTCCAGAAGTTCAAAAATGTTACAAGCTTTTTTTCACTTACATTTTGGTTTGAAGTGGAAATTCGATATTTATGAAATTTCGTTTGTTTTTTAAACGTTTGGAATTCAGAATATGAAGACTTTTGGAGACTCATAAAAACACTTTTAATGATTGTAATACACATTTCTCAAAATACGTTTTTCTAGCTTAATTGTTGGAGGAATTTTTCAAAATAATTTTTATTTTAATTCCTTTGAAAATGTTGTTTTGTGCAGTAATTTTTTTTTTAATTTACTTTAAAAAATTTTTTTACTTACTAGCAAGCTTTTGGTTACAGCATCAATTAAATTTTAATAACTTGTTAATGAAAAAAAAAGCAAAGTGTTCTGTTCAATTTTTTTTTACTAATTGCACAATTGAAATCCATAAGAACCAAGCTAAAACTGTCATTTGAAGTGAGAAACTATATCCTACATGTTATGTGCTTTTTTTCTTGCTTATTACAAAAACTTCCCCGTGTCGAAAAAGACTTTTCAACACTATCAACACTACTCAACACTACTAACAAAACACTTTTCAACACTATTCAACACTACTAGTGTTAAGTAGTGTTGAATAGTGTTAAAAAGTGTTTTGTTAGTAGTGTTGAGTAGTGTTGATAGTGTTGAAAAGTGTTTTTCGACACGGGTCGTTTCCCGCGTTTTATAAAAAATTAAAGTATTTAAATATATGACAATATTCTTTTCTTACTCATTATTAATTACTAATCTGAAAATAGAACTTTATAAAGTACTTTGGGTTAAATGGAATGTAAAAGTGACCTACTACCTCGGAGACTAAAACGATACTCATTTTTTTTATTATTTATAGTTCAATAAATTTACGATTTATTTATTTTACCTTTAATTTGATTATTATTATTTTGTTTTTTAAGGCGACAAAAATTTAAGAGCGACGAATTTTTAAGGAAAGTTTTGAAATTTGTTTCAGCTGTGAAAAATTCAAATTAATCATATTTTCAATGTTTGAATGACTGATATGGAGATTTTTCGCTTATTTCGTTGGTATATGTAGCAATATGATAAATTAGTTTCATGATAAAATTGCAACATAATAACAAGTTTGATAATATAAAAAGTAAGTCATTGAATTGAGAACGGTAATTGTTAATTAAAATTTTATGATACATTTTAAGAAACTTTTTCACCCTCCACGCGATAATTGAACTTCTTGATAGATTAACGAACTCTGCAGCATTGAAAAAATTATTTTTAGGTCTATATAAAAAACGGTCAACATCTTCAGAGTTCTCAGCATTTTATAAATTTTGATGAAATATTCGTAAGAATTGGAATTTTCTGAATGAAATTGCTAAAATTATAAAAAGGTCTTTACTTTCATACTTTCTTAATATTAATAGACTTATTAATAAATCTAATCGGCTATTTTGTGTTGCGAATTTTCAGGACGCTTAAAATTTTCCAACTTTGGGCATTTTTCAATTATTAAAAATTAATGAACATTTCGAAAGTCTTATCGTTTGCAAAATGTACTAAACAATGACGAAATTTCTCAATTTTACGAAATAATAAAGATTATAAATAACATTCATAAAATTGGATAATTTTTTACGACCTCAAAATTTTTGCAATATCCGGAATTTTCAAAAATTCTGACAACTTCTCGAATTTCCCGTATCAATTATAATTCGACAATTTTTAAAATTGCTTGTATATCTGAATTTCACAAAATTTAGTGAATTTTCAAAATGCTTAAAATTTGTAGGAATCTTTAAATTTTTCAACTCGAAGCATTTTCCAAATATTGATGATTCATCAATTTAATGAAAGTCTTATAATTTGCAAAATGTTCTGAAATTAACGAAAATAAATTATTTAATTTAATAAATTTATTTAATTTGATGAATTTTAGTAATTAATGAATACTATGAATAACATGTAAAAAAATGGATAATTTTTTAAAATGTTAAAATTCTTGCAACCTCCAAAATTGTCAAATGTCTAGCAATTTCTCGAATATCCTGTATCAATTGAATTTTGACAATTTTAAAAATTGCTTGTATATTTGAATTTCACAAAATTCAGTGAATTTTTATAACGCTTAAAATTTCTATAAGTACTTTAATTTCCCAACTTAAAGCATTTTCCTACTATTAATAATTTATGAATTTTGCGAAAGCCTTATCGTTTACAAAATGTTCTAAATTTGTAGAAGATTCTGAATTTTATTAATCAATGAAAATTATGAATAACATTTATAAAAAGAAGTAAATTTTTACAATATTAAAGTTCTTGCCATCTCCGAAATTGTCAAATATCTGACAACTTCTCGAATTTCTCATATCAATTAAAATTCGACGATTTTTCAAATTGCTTTCATATTTGAATTTTACAAAATTTGTTTATTTTCAGAACGCTGAAAATTTCTATAAACTTTTAAATTTTCCAACTTCAAGCATTTTCTAATTATTGATAATTAATGAATTTTGCGAAAGTCTTGTCGTTTGCAAAATGTTCTTAATTCGACGAAATTTCTGATTTTCAATAATATTAATGAAAATTATGAAAAACATTTTTAAAAATGAATAATTTTTTACAATAATAAAATTCTTGTAATCTCAAAAATTTCAAATGTCTGAAAACCTTTCGAAAATTTCTTATCAATTCACAATTTTGAAAATTACTTGAATATTCGAACTTTACAAAATTTAGTTCATTTTAAAAATGTCAGTCTTCTTGCATTAATAATTCACAGCGTTCCTAGATTGGGAAAAATTTATGAAATCACGATGGAATAACAAAATGATCTACAATGTTCCAAATTTTCTCAATTTTGAAATATTAACGTCTTTCCGACATTTTTACTATTACGTGTTTTTTTAAATCCATGTAGGTGACTCAAAATTTACATAATTCTCCGATTCACTGAACTTACAATTTTTTCTTCGGTGAAGATGGGTGCCTAAATCCAAATCAGTGGAAATATTGCACTGATTTTTTCAGTGACTTAGTCAACCACTGTCAAACAGTGGAATTCCACTGATTCTTCAGTGATAGTTAGCGTAAACCACTGTAAAATCAGTAGTGGTAGGAGCTCAAGTTTTACAAGCTTTGAATTAAGTAAATCCACTGTTAAAATCAGTGGTTGTTAATGTAAGTAGGCGTAATGTGTGAACTACGAGTGCGTGTGATGGTGCTGTTAGTTTTAATTGCAGCTGTTGCAGTTGTTTTATGTTGTTTTACTACTACCCTATACTGTAAGTGCACTGCATTAGTATTTTGGATTGATTTGGGTAATCTAGTGTGTTCTTTTACATCAGGTGAGTTTTTATCACAAAAATGAAAACTTTTCTTTCATTAGATTCATCTTATTTCTTTCGTAGTGATATTTTTTTTTTTTTTGTATTTTTTTCTTCATCAAAAACTGTCATTTTATGGTTTGATTTTTGATCAGGTATACATATTGTATAATTATTTTGAAGACAGGCTTTGATAATTTGTAAAATATTTAAAAATAGTCTATCTTATACTATTTTTGGAAAAGTATATTTGGTAAGGTTAGGGCGCTTAGTTTTAAAACCACAACCACTGATTTATCAGTAGCACAACCACTGATTTACGAGTGATATGACCACTGATTTTCCAGTGACACCACCAACGACAAATCGGTCAACCACTGATTTACCAGTGAAATAACCACTGATTTTTCAGTCAAACGACCACTGGCAAATCAGTAGTTACGAGGCCACTGGTAATTTCAGTGGATTTCCACTGAGTTTCAGTGGCTCACTTTTGGCTGCGCAAATCAGTGAAAAACCACTGAGTTTCAGTGGATTTCCACTGTTTTGGATTTAGAGGGAGGGGGGGGGGGTGGTCAATTCCGGAAAGAAAAAAAAATCAAGATACTCCGACTCAATCACGAACACATGTTCCAACAAAACGATGATTGCGCGTGTGCGTTCCACCCCGTTCGAGAGGGTGGAAAAGGGATCGAGCATGGAAGATGCTGGAAGTAATGGCTGTTGACAAGCAGGTCGGGGGGCAGTGGAGTGGGGGATTAGGAAGTGCTAATTGAATGTTTAGCCCCGGCCGCGATTTACTGCCTCGTTCTCCGTCAAATATTTGCGGGGTTTTTCTTCGTGGCCTCGTAAAATCGAGATTAGGCGGGAAAAGCGCGCAAGGGTGTATCTTATAGAACAGGGAAACGAAGAAGAGGGAAAAAAAAGAAAGCTGATTTAGGGAGGTTTTTTTTAACGAACAAATAGTGGAGAAAGGGAGAGATGCAGGCGCGGTAATTGTGTTAGTTCGAGAGGCTCGGCGGTGCGCCCTGGGCTAGGGTGACATTTAGGGTTGATGAGAGAGTCGAGGATCGCTTAATGGCTTTGATACGAGGAAAGGATAAGATTAATTTGACTGTGATTCAAGGAGTAAACGAATAAGCAATTACCAAGCGATTTCTCGTCCCTAAACTCTTACGTCCCTTAATTTTTTTTTTTTTATTTTTTAAGGATAGTTTTTTAGAGCTTCAGGGTCCCTAATTAAAGCGCTTATTATTATAGAGTTATGATGCTTGAAGTTGAGAAAAATAATTTTTTCTTGTTTCACTAACATTTTGATGTGCTTGCTGACTTGGATTTGTTAGTCCAAACTAAAAATTCATTTCAGTCAGGCGCTTAGGCAGAGGGGGGTTTTAGGGGTTTAAATCTATTCCGAAATTCGAGATGATTCTATTATTTTTTCACGAAAAACAGACAAAAGTGATGATGATAAAAAAATAATGCATAAAAATAACAATAGTGAATCATAAAATGAGTGAAATTTAAATTATAATCAGAATATTTAGTTTTTTTAACTCAAAATAACAATTATTCTGATTTTAAAGGAATTTTGTATAAAACTAAATTTTAATACAATATAGAGCCACACAGTTCCTAGAAGAAACTTGGAAAAAAATTTGTTGTATATAGTAATTCATAAAAAAAACTGAAATTAACGAAACTTCTAAGAATCTAAAAACTTTGAAATTGGAGAATAAAGTTTTAAAAAATTTAGCACAGGAATTCAAAAACGATAAAAAATCTTAAGAATACTGAAAAAGTAAAAAAATTCAAGGAATCCATTATATACTTTAAAGTAACGTAGATCGAAATACACGAAATCTATGAAAGTATCAAAAATCGATCCATATTTGCATTCTGAACCATTACAGCTTTGAAAATTAATATAATATACACATGTTATGTGTACAAAAATCTACGAAAATACAATAAATCTTTATATGGAGAAAATTTTCTTAACAATATTATTTCACGAAAAATACACGGAAATACTGATAAAAAAAATGACTAAAAATAACACTATTAAATAAAACAATCAATGAAATTCAAATTTAGTCTAGAATTTTTAGTTTTTATATCTCAAAATAACAATTATTCTAAATTGAAAGATATTTTTTCTGAAGCTAAATTACATTACAATATATAGCCAGAAATTTCCTATAAGAAGCTTGGAAAAACAATTTTCTAAATAGTGATTAAAAAATAACTGAAATTTACGAAAATTCTAAGAATCTAAAAACTTTGAAATTTGGAAAATGAAGTTGTAAAAAATTTAGACAGGAATTCTTGAAAATAATATAAAATCTTTCGAGTCATAAAATTTCTGAAAAATACTGAAAGTTATTGAATTCTATGAAAGTATTGCATTTTCGAAAAATTTGCACAAATGGCTTCAATGTATAAAAATACTAAAAATCGATAAAAAATATTATAAATACTGAAAAAATGAAAAAAATTCAAGACATAGATAAAAAAACTTCAAATTGTTGTAGATCGAATTATTAACGAACTTTATGAAATTATCAAAAATCTATCGATATTGGCATTCTAGAGCATTGAATTTTAAGAATCGGTATACAAAAAAATACTATAGTATTTTTTTGTATACCGATAAAATCCTTTTGATTTTCGTGAATACTGAAAAAATGCGAGAAATACTAGAAATTTTTATATGAAGAAAATTTTCTCAACAATAATATTTTACGAAAAGTAGACGAAAATAATAACAATGAAAAATAATACATAAAAATAACACTAATCAATAAAAAAAGCAGTAAAATTCAAATGAAGTCTAGAATTTTTAGTTTATATAACTCGAAATAACAATTATTTCAACTGGAAAGGAATTTTCTCTGAAACTAAATTATATTACAATACATTGCCAAAATTTTTAATAAGAAACTTAAAAAAACAATTTTTTTCCATGTATGTGTTGGAATGGCCGCTTTTTTACGATGAATCGCGCGAACACAACCCTCTTTCCGGGAAGTCATAAAATCAGCAGAAGAATTCTTTGTTCCCTGCTATCCGGGATAAAAGACTTTTATCCCGGATAGCAGGGAACAAAGAAGAATTCTCTCGCTGATTTTATGACTTCCCGGAAAGAG
>JAPYZL010079351.1:0-13623 GCA_030522825.1 Platygaster orseoliae
ACATAAAAGTGTTTTAGAATTTCTAATGAGACACTTCAAGAATTGTGTTGACATTCGATAGTGTCTTAGAATCCTAGATAAGACACTTTGAAGTGTCTTGACATTTCGAACAAGACACTTTCGAGTGTCTTAGAATTTCAAATAAGGCATTTCGGGAAGTGTCTTGGGCATTTCTGAATATCTTGGAATTTCGAAAAAGACAGTTTAAGAAGTGTCTTATACGCTTGACAATTTCTGAGAATTCCGGAAAAGATACTTTTAAAGGTCTTTAAATTTCAAAATAGACACTCCGAGGATTTTCTTCAAATTTTGTATAAATCACTTCAAGTAGTATCTTAGATATTTAAAAGTGTCTTCGAATTTTAAAAATACACCTGGAATAGTATCTTGGACATTTAAAAGTGTTTTGAAATTCCAAATAAGGCACATTGGAGTGTCTTCGAACTTTGAGTAAGACATTTTGTAAAGTGTCTTAGAAATGTCTGAGTATCTTTGGATTTTCAAAGACACTTTGAAAAGTGTCTTACAATTTCAGAAAAGATACATTAGAAGGTCTTTGAATTGTAATAAGACTCTTCAAGAAGTGTCTACAAATTTGTAATAAATCACTTTAAGAATTTGTGTTAGTCGTGTGAAAGTGTCTTCGAATTTTCTTAAAACACCTTCAAAAGTGTTTTGAACTTAAAAAGTGTCTCATATTTCGGTATAAAAAACATAAAAGTGTTTTAGAATTTCCAATGAGACACTTCAAGAATTGCGTTGACATTCGATAGTGTCTTACAATCCTATATAAGATACTTTGAAGTGTTTTAGCATTTCGAACAAGACACTTTCGAGTGTCTTAGAATTTCAAATAAGGCATTTCAGGAAGTGTCTTGGGCATTTCTGAATATTTTCGAACCTCGAAAAAGACAGTTTCAGAATAAATCTCATACACTTGAAAATTTCTGAGAATTCCGGAAAAGATAGTTTTAAAGGTCTTTGAATTTATAAATAGACACTTGGAGGATTGTCTCAAATTGTTGCATTTATCACGCAAAAAAGTGACTTAGACGTTTAAAAGTGTCTTGGAATTTTCATCAAACACCTTAAAAAGTGTTTTGGACATTGAAAAGTCTCTTTAAATTCCGAATAAGGCACATTAAAATTTCTTAGAATTTCAAATATGACACTTCAAGAAGTATCTTGGACATTCGAAGTCAGAATTAGCGATTCTCACCCCCCCCCCCTCGCGACGCCACTGTTATATAATATTTATAATTTGATTTATATTTTATATAATAATACTTTATTATTAATATTATTATTATAAAATTCAGTTAATCACATCATCAATAGTAATTTGTGTATCCAAGGCTTTTCAAGCTTAACTTCGGAGGACACAAAATTAACTTCATTTATCTCCGAAAATCATCAAATGATTAACGTTCATTAGAATTGATTGAAAAAAAAACTATTAAAAATTTTCCCTAATCCCATATACTTTTTATAAACCTGAACGAAAATAATTTATCGTTTTCCATAAAATTCTTTATCGTGTAAAAAATTGCCCAATCTCTACAATTATTCTTAAATTCAATTCAAAAATTTTGTTCCTCAAAAATACCACGACTCCACACTCCCGAATACTGTTGATCGACTTACGTGAAAGTTCCACTTCGACATTAACCCGCGTGGCGGCGTTTGAACGCCTGGTGAATACGCTTTTCACATTTTTTAAGAGTCGAGCGGTCTCCGTTAATCTGCAATTCGGTTATTCACATTTCTCAAAATAAACAAAAATCAACGAAAAAAAATCTTCGAATTTTTTAAATCTTCTTTCGGAATCGCGCCCAATTTCCCCATTATTCCATCTCACAAAAAAAAAGTTACGTTCTGCTCTTATCTCTCAGAAAAAAGGTCTCCTCAATTTTCCGAACGTTTGTCCAAGTCTATGCCATGTAAAAAAGTGTATTAAAAAAATCGAAAAAAAAATCTCACGTGTTCCTGTAATAACCTCGTGTGATCAACTATTAATTACAAAACAAATGCATGCTCACGATCGTGCCAACTAAAAACCTGCAAGCAACACAAATACTTTCGAAAAATACTTTCATATTTTCAAAAAACTGAAAGTATTTTCGATCACGACACATTGACGTTAAATGTGAAGCTAAGTGGTGTATGTTCTGCACTACGCTGGATTGCAATGTACGATATTTAATGCATTTCATACAGTATTTCCGAAAATCGCTGAAAATTCTGAAAACGTTAGATTCCTTGTCAAAATATGAAACGAAAAGTCCTTAGTGACTTTTCTCAAAATCGAAAATTGCGGAAGATACGAACAATCAAAGTTGACAGTTCGGAAAATTTAGTTCGCGACGCTACCGTACTGCGCGCTGAACGCTAGTTTTTAAATTCGATAACTCCGCTGCTTTTGAGTTTTGACGCGAATGACTGAGGAACTTTTTTCTTGGATTTTTACAAGGAATTCTCCATTTTCAAAATTTTCGCCTATTTTTTGAAATCCTGGATACTATATACTTATGCATAAGAAATGTGGTAATAAGGAACTACTTGGGTACTTACACCTCACAAGATCGACGATGGCATGCACAGGCCTGCAAGGGAAACAACGTGTGAAAGAAAAACAACTTAGCATTTTCAAAAAGGCGCCTTTTTTTGAAAAAAGCGCTGTAAAAATGTGTACACAAGCTCGTGAAGCGAAAATCGAATGATTTAGTGGAAAATGATCTTGATTATGTAAAAATAAAATTGTAAAGTTTATAAATTCACGATCGTATAAGAATTTAATCCAACTTTATTACCTTTTAAGGATGTTTTGTGCAAAAAAAAACCTGTAGGAGAATTCACTTGAACATATAGTAATGAAAGAATTTCACAAATTCGCATTTTTAAATTACCCCTAGTCACAGTATTCATGAATTTCATTTTTAATCTTCATTGATTTCTAAGATTTGAAGAAATTTTAAAATTTAAAAAGAATGAGTTATTTTAGACAATTTTGTACGAATGAAAAATTTGGGAATTTTTATAACATAAAAAATATTACACGTTTTTAACAACTCGAAAACTTTCAGAAATGTTGGAGATGATAAAATTTGAAGAAATTTAAAAACTTACAGTTTTTGTATGTCTAAAATGTTTAAATTCCATACACGAAAATGTTAAGAAATTTGGACAACTTAGGAAATTATAGAACTTTTTTAAAATACTTGTAAAGTTTTCAATTTTTTGAAACTTGAATTATGAAAAAGTAGAAAATTTTTAAATTTCTAATATTCCCAAAAGGTTTAAAAAATTTTCGCCAATTCAAAATTTTTTAAAGTTTCCAGATGTTTTCAATTTTCAATCTGAAGTACATTGAACACGTAAATAATTTTCAACGATTTTGAAAATTTTAAAGATTTCTAGAATAATAGAATTAATGAAAATCTAAAAACTTGGAAATTTTTTTGGTTTATGAAACTTTCAAGTTCGATTTTTTTTCAATTAAAAATTTTTGATAAATTTATCATTTTCTCCAATTTCGAATTATTGATTCATTTTAGATTGAAGTTTTTCAAATTTAGAATTGCGATGTAAATTGCAAATTCAGAATAAAAACTTGGAAAATTCTTGAAATGATGAAATTTTCGAAAAAGAAAACTTTTGAATTTTTAGGATCTTGAAACTGTAAAATTTGATTTTTCAAATTTCGAATTTTTCATGAATTTTCAATTTTTTTGAATTGACAATCGATAATTATCTGTGAATTTTTATTTTTGAAATTTTTTATTCACATTTCAATTCAAAATATCAAAATTAAAACTAAAAATTTTAGAAATAACGCACTTTCAAGAATTTTTAAAACTTCAGAAACGAAAAAGTTGAGAATTTTTCACGTCTTACAGAATCGTAAAAATATGATGTCAGAAATCCTTATACAGTTTTAAATTTTTCAAAACTTGAATTTTGAAAAAATAGAAAATTTCGTGAAAGTTTCAACATTACCGAAAATTTCGAAAATTTTTTGTGAATTCAATAATTTTGAAACTTTTTGGATATCTTTAATTTCAAATATAAAGTACATAACAAATGTCAGTAATTTTTAATTTGCTATGTAAATTTCAAATTCAAAATAAAAACTTGGAAAATTTGTGAAATGATGAAATTTGCGGAAAAGAATATTTTTAAATTTGTAGGATTTGAAACTGTCAGATTCGATTTTTCTAATTTTGAATTTTTTATGAATTTTCAATTTTTTTAAATTGACAATCGACAATCATTTATATAATAATCAATAAATTTTGATTTTTGAAATTTTTTATTCACATTTCAATTCAAAATATCAAAATAAAAACTTAAAAACTCTAGAAATTTCAGAAATAATGCAATTTAAAAAAATTTTTAATCCAGAAACGAAAATGTTAAGAATTTTTGACATTTTACAGAATGTTGTATATATGATATGTCAAAACTCCTTATATAGTTTAAAATTTTTTAAAACTTGAATTTTGAAAAAATAGAAAATTACGTGAAAGTTTCAACATTACCGAAAATTTCGAAAACTTTTTGTGAATTCA
This sequence comes from Platygaster orseoliae, assembly GCA_030522825.1. Classification (NCBI taxonomy): domain Eukaryota; kingdom Metazoa; phylum Arthropoda; class Insecta; order Hymenoptera; family Platygastridae; genus Platygaster; species Platygaster orseoliae. The sequence continues at coordinate 4,569 of JAPYZL010079351.1, forward strand.
ATAATTTTCAAACTTTTTGGATGTCTTTAATTTCAAATATGAAGTAGATTAAAAATGTCAGTTTTTTTCAATTTGCGATGTAAATTTCTAATTCAGAATAAAAACTTGAAAAATTCTTGAAATGATAAATTTTTTGAAAAAGAAAACTTAAATTATTAGGATTTTGAAACTGTCAAATTCGATTTTTCAAGTTTCGAATTTTTTATGAATTTTCAATTTTTTTAAATTGACGATCGATAACCAACTGTCAATTTTGATTTTTAAAATTTTTTATCCACATTTTATTTCAAAATATCAAAACGAAAACTTAAAAATTTTAGAAATAATGCAATTTTAAGAAATTTAAAAATTTCAGAAACGAAAATGTTTAGAATTTTTGACATCTTACGCAGAATTTTGAAAATATGATGTCAGAAATCCTTATACAGTTTTTAATTTTTCAAAAATTGAATTTTTAATACATAGAAAATATCGTAAAAGTTTCAACATCACCGAAAATTTCGAAAAATTTTTGTGAATTCCATAATTTTTAAACTTTTTCGATATCTTTAATTTAAAATATCAAGTACATTAAAAATGTCAGTAATTTTCAACGATTTTTAAATTTTAAAAAATCTCTGAAAGAATGAAATTTTCTAAAATCCAAAAACGTTGAAATTTTTTGGATTTTAGTTACTCTTAAATTTGATCTTTATCATTTCATCCTGTTGTTTAAACAGTTTACGGTTGTTTTTTGCACAAAACACTAAACATATATGTAAGAAATTATTTTAAAATGCATAATATTCGTTTACATAATTTAGCAACAAATTCTTATAGATTGTGAAAAGTTTCACTATAAATAAATGTCATAAATTATAAAAAATGGTATGAGCATTCATTAAAACACCATTCAAAACGAAAATATGAACACTTAAAAAAAATGTACTAACTACTAAAATCACAAAAAAAAATAATTCTGTACAAAATCATTTTTGAAAACTGTTCCAAATTTTATTGATTCGATATACACGGCATGAAAACAAAATATGAATATTCATTCAAAAAACAATATAAAACAATTTAGCAAATCAAAGTAAAAGAAAATTACATAAAACTTTTTTTTAGGCATCCATTACAACACAGTAAAAAAAAAACCGAAAATACATAAAAAAATATTACTCATTAATGCGAAAAAGAAAAAAAAAACGCAAAATTAAGACGACGCATCAAAAAGTATAAAATTTCAATGCACTACAATACCATGCATTTCTAGCAGATTCCAACGTTTGCGTACATGAAAAGGAAACGCTTTTAGTGATTGAACACAAAAGGCATATAACGTCAGATTACAAACTTTTTTGCAGCCACAAATTTACAAACGATTTGTAATATAAAGTGTAAAATTTTTGTTCAAACAAACGAAGAATTTTCAAGTTTTTTTCTCGTGTCCAGAATGTTGTAAATTTAAATGCCAAATTTTACTGCCGTTTTTTTAAATCGAATTTTCGAGTGTTATCTTAGTTTAAGTGTCATTTGGTTTTTGAGTTTTGGACGGCCAGAACTTAAAATGGCCCAATTTCCCGATGCGCAGAAATCTCCGTTTCCGACATTGAGAGGAATCATTTTCTGACTCCGTTTCCCTGTTTGATTTTTCCATTAGCTTTTTTTTATTTCAATTTTATCGCGATAATCTAATTTTATAACACGATTTGGAATACGAAACCGAATTTCGGTAAAATAAAGTTCGTTTCCCCAAATTTAAAATTAATAAAATATAATGAATCTAGTATTTATAAAACCTATTCCTTTTGAAAAATAATTTCATTCATTTTATTTTAATAAGCCATGCAATTTTATGTTTAACTTTCTTTTTAATAAAATAAAATGTCGCATGCAAATCGACTAATTGAATCTCGCATTTTTTTTTATAAACGGAATTTCTCAGGGGCTGTCCATAAATTATGTAACGTAGTTTAAAAATGTGGAGTAGAAATATTTTTAGCACTTTTTTGGACTTTCCAAATAAAACCAAACGTACATAAAACAAGAAAAGATTTTTTATGGGATTTTTTTTGAAATCGGATGATTTAAAAAAAAGAATCTACTACTTGTTTTTTAGGTTGCTGACTATTTTCTTATTTTTCAAATTAAGAGTTGAATAAGTAAAAATTATAATAAATTACGAAGTGTAGTGGTTATTTTTTGGGTATTTTGTTTACTTTTTCAAGTTCAGAATTAAATTAGTAAAAATGTGAGTTCAGAAGTAGAAATTTTGGAAAATTTTTCATCATTTTCACAATTTATGAATTGTAAGTGCTGTTTTTGAAATTCAGAAACTTTTATTTTCTAAGTATTTAGCCAAGAACTGATACACAAAAATTTTTACATTGAGATTTAAAATTTTCTTGCGTGTTTTTTAACTTTTTCCTATATTTTTTAAAATTGAGAGTCAAACTACATAACGATTGAATTCAAAAATGGTAAAAATTTTGACTCTAGAAGGTTTTTTTCGTTTTTTTTTTTCTGAAATTCAGAAACAAACAATTTGTATTTTGGTTTCAAAACTGAAATTTTGTGAATTATTTTTCAAATTCAAGAATAAATTACTCAAATTTTGAGTTTGATAATTTCAAAATACTACAAATTTTGAATTTTTCGTTCTTTTCGTATAATTCAGAAACAAATAATTAACATATATATTCAAAAATACGAAATTAACATAAATTGAAGATTGTATCGATTATTCCTTAATTTTGTGTTCTACTCCATAAATTCTGAAAAAAACTATTTGAATAGTTTGAAATTTTTTACAAATTTTGAATTTTATTCAATACGTGAGGATTTTTGTCACATGTCAAAAAATTGGGGGGGGGGGGAGAAATTCGAAAAAATTTTTCTAATTTGTTATAAAATATTCTTTTCAACTCCCGCCCCCAAAAATGGTAAAAATGTTTACTCTAGAAGATTTTTTGTTGTTTTTCTGAAATTCAGAAACAAACAATTTTTGTTTCTTTCTGGTGGAAATTGAATTAAGTTTGGGTTAAAAACTTAAATTTTGTGAATTATTTTTTGAATTCCGGAAAAAATTACTCAAATCTTGAGTTCGATAATTTCAAAATAGTACGAATTTTGAATTTTTCCGTCTTTTCGTAAAATTCAGAAAGAAATTATTAACAGTCTGATTCAAAAATACGAAATTACTATTAATTAAAAATTTTGTTTATTATTCCTTGGTTTTGTGTTCTATTTCATAAATTCTAAAAAAAATTACTTGAATAGTTTGAAATTTCTACAAATTTTGATTTTTTTTTTTGAATACATGAAAATTCTTGTTATATGCCAAAAATTCAAGAGAATATTAAACAAAAAAAATTTAACTTATTATACCATATTCTGTTCAACTCCTTCCCCCCCCCCCCCAAAAAAAATAGTAAAAATTTGGACTGAAGAAGATTTTATGGTTCTTTTTCTGAAATTCAGAAACAAACAATTCTTGTTTGTTCCTGATGGAAACTGAATGGAGTTTCGATTCAAAACTGAAATTTTGTGAATTATTTTTCAAATTCCGGATTAAATTACTTCTTAAATTATTTACTTATTTATTATTAATATTAAAATTTTTTTTTAATTGAAAAATTTTAAACTTGAAAAGAAGTTTTTTTAATTTTCTAGGTTTAGGTATTTTTCAAATTTTTCAAATTTTTCAAATTTATTGTTTTAAGTTTTGTAATTTTAAAATGTATTCAAATTATTAATCAATAAATTACTCAAATCTTGAGTTCGATAATTTCAAAATATTACAAATTTTGAATTTTTCTGTCCTTTCTTTCAATTCAGAACCAAATTATCAACAGTCTGATTCAAAAATACGAAATTACTATTGATTAAAAATTTTGTTGATTATTCCTTGGTTTTGTGTTCTATTTCATAAATTCTAAAAAAAATTACTTGAATAGTTTGAAATTTCTACAAATTTTGATGTTTTTTTGAATTCATGAAAATTCTTGTTATATGCCAAAAATTCAAGAGAATATTAGAAAAAAAAAATTTAACTTATTATACCATGTTCCGTTCAACTCCCCCCCCCCCCAAAAAAATGATAAAAATTTGGACTGAAGAAGATTTTCTGGTTCTTTTTCTGAAATTCAGAAAAAAAAACAATTTCTTTCTGATGGAAACTAAATGGAGTTTGTATTCAAAGCTGAAATTTTGTGAATTATTTTTTAAATTCCGGAATAAATTACTTCTTATATTAATTACTTATTTATTATTAATATTAATATTCATTTTAAGTTAAAAAATTTTTTAATTAAAAAGAAATTCTTTTAATTTTCTAGTTTTACGTATTTTTCAAATTTTTCAAATTTATTATTTTAAGTTTTTTAATTTTAAAATTTATTCAAATTATTAATCAATAAATTATTAAATCTTGATTTAAATAATTTCAAAATACTACATATTTTGAATTTTTCGTTCTTTTCGTAAAATTCAAAAATAAATTATTAACAGTCTGATTCAAAAATACGAAATTACCATTAATGAAAAATTTTGTAGATTATTCTTTGATGTTGTGTTTTATTCCATAAATTCTAAAAAAATTATTTGAATATTTTGAAATTTCCACAAAATTTCGAATTTTTCGAATATATAAAAATTCTCGTTATATGTCAAAAATTCAGGAGAAATTCGAAAAAAAATTTTTAACTTATTATACTATATTCTGTTCAACTCCCTCCTCCCAAAAATGTGTTACCTAATTTACGGACAGCCCCTTAATAAATAAACAATACAAAAAAAAAACATTATCTGTAGTAGCAAAAATATGAGCTACTTTTTAACAACTTAATACAAAAAATTTTATTTGCTGCCAGAGCAACGAAATTTATTGCATCAAGTTGCGTCAAAATAGACAATTTTTTTACCAACTTTTTTCCCTACCCGTAAAAAAAAAATTTTTTTTTAATATCGTCAACATTTCATTACGTTAAATCATAAAATGTCTTAAACATTACCTAAAATGGATTGGACTGTTAATATTGAACCTAAAAATGACGTTATTTCACATGACTGTGTTATAAAATAAATAAATAAAATAACTCACGAGCTTCTGTACTTTTGGCTGTGGAGAATATCTCCGGGATCAGACTTTTTGATTTCTTGTTCACGGGCGGCTTCAGTCAGTGATTTCCATATCGTGTTCTTGACTCTGTATCACAAAATAAATACAAAAGTTATAAACATCCACATAAATTTGAATAACTTCAAAGATATATAAAAAACACTTACGCTTTTACCAGTACATCTATAAGCAATACTGAAGTTGGTATGAGGAAAAGGCCCAACCAAAATACTAAGCTCGAGAAGAGCATTATGTAATTGCCGGCCATTACAGCTCCGACTCCAATTGTCGGCCAAAAATTACTGTAAAAAATAGAATTATGATGTTAAGAAACCGACAATTTTAAAAATAGGCAAAAAAAAACAACTTTTATATTTCCCTCATACGTTTGCATTTTTTATTCATTTGATATAAAAAAATACTTGACTGGGATTAGATTTTTTAAAAAATGCAACGAACTTTCCAAAAATAAAAAAAATACAGTTATGTTGTTAAAAAACCATTAAGTTAAAGAAAACAATTTTATATTTTTCTCTTACATTTGCATTTTTTGTTCATTTTATACAAAAAAAAAAAAAAACTTCACTTGGATTCAATTTTTCGAAAAATGCAAAAAATTTTCCAAAAATTACTGTAAATAATACAGTTATGTTGTTAAAAAACCATCAAGTTTAGAAATATGCAAAAAAAAACAACTTTTAGATTTCCCTCATACGCTTGCATTAATTATTCATTTGATATAAAAAAATACTTCACTGGGATTTAATTTTTCCAAAAATGCAACGAACTTTCCAAAAATTGGAAAATACAGTTTTATTGTTAAGGAACCATCAAGTTTAGAAAAAAAAAAAAAATTTTTAATTTCGCTGTTACACTTGCATTTTTGGTTTATTTTATACAAAAAATAACTTAACTGGGATTCAATTTTTTTAAAAATGCAAAAAACTTTCCAAAAATTACTGTAAAAAAACAGTTATGTTGTTGAAAAACCATCAAATTTCAAAATAGGCAAAAAAACAACTTTTAGATTTCCCTCATACGCTTGCATTTATTATTCATTTTATATAAAAAAAAATACTTTACTGGGATTTAATTTTTCCAAAAATGCAACGACATTCCAAAAATTGCAAAAAATACAGTTATATTGTTAAGAAACCATCAAGTTTAAAAAGAAACACACAAATTTGAGAATTCCCTCTTACACTTGCATTTTTTGTTCATTTCATACAAAAAATAACTTCACTGGAATTCAATTTTTCGAAAAATTACTGTAAAAATACAGTTATGTTGTCAAGAAATCGTCAAGGCACAAAACAAAACAATTGTTGGATTTCCTTCTTATGCCTGCATTTTTTTTCATCTGATGTTTAAAAAACTTCACTAGAATTAAATATTTCCAAAAATGCAACAAATTTTCGTAAATAGGTAAAAATTAAATTACCTGTACATAATTATGAATAAAAACCATAGGCAAAAAATCAGTGTAAAAATAAAACTATAAAAAATTGTTGAAAAACCATCAAATTTTAAAATAGGCGCAAAAAACAATTTTTGGATTTCCCTCATACGCTTGCATTTTTTATTCATTTGATATAAAAAAATACTTCACAGGGATAATATTTTTTTTTAAATGCAACGAATTTTCCAGAAATAAAAAAAATACAATTATGTTGTTAAAAAACCATCAAGTTAAAGAAAACAAATTTTAGATTTCCCTCTTAAACTTAGATTTTTTGTTCATTTGATACAAAAAAAAACTTCACTAGGATTCAATTTTTTGAAAAATGCAAAAAACTTTCGTAAACAGGTAAAAAATTAAATTACCTGTAAATAATTATAAACAAAAACCATAGGCCAATGGAACCCCAAGTCGCCATATGCGTAACCCAGGTCCAAGAATTCGTAACGAGGCCAGCTTTCACGCACACAGTTACCACGACGTACTGCAAAAGTTTTTTTTTTATTCACTTCAGTAATTGTTTCTTTTTGAGATTCCCGGTCATTTTCCCGAATGACCATTTTCCCGAAATTCCATTATTCCTAACAGCCATTTTCCCGAAAGTTTTTTCCCCGAACGACAATTTTTCCGAAAGTATTATTTTCCCAATTTCGGTTAGAATTTCAAAAATTAAAATTTCCCGTTCGGGAAAATGTAAAACCCTTCGGGAAATTGGATTCGGGAAAACGGTTTTCGGGAAAATGGTCGGCAACGGTTTTTGAATATTCATAGCGAAAAAAGTTTAATTTAGGAAGATAATTACAGTGTAAACCATGTTTCCTAAAACGATGTAACCGCCGTCACGACCATTGGGCCAAATGACGTCGTCTTTCATGATCATCAGTGGCAGCCAATAGAGCAACGAGGAATGTATCAATGCGTTGATGATCCAAACCCAAAATACCTACAATTTCCCAAAAAATCGTATTCATTTACAAGGAAAATTCAACTAGAAATAAAAAAATGTTCGTACTTTCACTTCGAGAAATTTTCGTGACAAATTCAAAATATATTGGATTTGCACTTTTATTTTCAATTTATTCAGAAAAAATCAAACATCAATTTTGATTAAAATTTTTTTTTATTTAAATTTTATAAATTATATATTCCTGGGAGCCAATTTTAACAGGAATTTTAATCTGAAACATTTATATACATAACTCAATCTACAAATATTATTTATTTAACAAACACCTTAATATTGAACGAAAATTCGGCAGAATTATTCGCAGCATACAATCTCGGATGGGCCAAATGCGTCTCGGCAGAGCAGACTTTGTCGAAAAGTCCTATAGCCAATGGCGGAGCCGCCGTGAAAACCTACAAAATGAAAAAATAAAAAAAAAAAAATAAAAAATATAATAATATTCTACAAATTCCGTCTCGAACATTAAACTTTTTTGAATTCATATACATGGTGAAATTAAAAAATTACAGAATGATTCTGAAAATGAAAAAATATTCAAAAACTTCTCCCAAGTTAAAAAATACGTTTTTTTATGAAACGATCGTGAAAATTTTCTGGGAAGCTTTGGATGGATTTTAGGTTAATTAAAAAAATTAGTGTTTTAGAATTCATTAAGAAAAAACTGAAATATATAAGCGATTTTCTCGAAGGTTTCCGAAAAATTCTAGACAACTAAAAAATAAATATTTATGTATATTCACTTGGTAATTGTATAATTATAAATGATTAACTAACTTTCAATACGAAAAAAACGATAACTCAAAACATTCGAATTTCAACTTCATATGCGATACCCACAAATTTTGAGAAATCACAAAATAATTCGAAACATGTTTAAAATTTTCAAAAACATTTCTACTCTAAAAAAGTAAATAATTACACTTAAAAAAATTTTCGAATTATTGAAAATTGCGTGAAATATTCAAAAACAAATAAAAAAAAAAAACATGGAAATGCGAAATCGCTTTCAAGTTTAATAATTTTTTCAAAAAAAGCCTGAAAACGAACGACGAAAATTTCGAAAACTCCAGAAAAAAGAAACTCACAAAAATGTTCGAGTATTTTTCAAAACAGGTTTTTTCTTCTACAACTTTGTTTTTAAATGTAAAAAAGAAAATTGCATTAGTGTTAATCATTTACTAACTCCGAATACAAAAAAAATTATAACTTGAAATTTTTGAATTTCAACTTAATATGCAATATCTAGAAACTTAGAAAAAAATCACAAAATGATTCGAAACATGTTTAAAATTTTTATAAACATTTCTGCTCTAAAAAATTCCATAATTAAAATAATCTTTATAATATTCTAAAATGAATGAAAAAGAGAAACAAGAAAATTCAAAATCGCTTCCAAGTTTTATGATTTTTCCAAAAAAGCCTGTAAATGAACACGCAGAAAAATTTTTTGTAAATTTTATCGAAACGGCGGGTAGAATTTACCAAACTTTTGGCGAAGTGGTGATAATTTCCAACATTAATAAATATT
>JAPYZL010079440.1:0-66036 GCA_030522825.1 Platygaster orseoliae
ACTTTTGGAGACTGATTAGTATACTTGAATCAACTTTTGGTATACTTTGGTAGACTAAAGTTACTCGGTATACTTTTTCGTTTTTTCTACTCGGGTAAAGCTACTGAAAAATAATCCATATTAGTGACACTGAAGTTTAGTGAATTTCTCACAGTAGAAAAAGGTCATCTCATCTTGTTCATTGTCCACCAATGTCTATAAATTTAACGGATGTTTGAAATTTGATGGATTTTTTGATTGTGATTCGATTAGATATTTTGTTTTTTTTTTTTTTTTTTCAGACACAGACAGTAAAGTATAACAATTCAGAAACATCGAATTTTCGCTAATTTTTTTCTTCAAGAAGACAGTTTTTGCTTGTCAGTATGAAAAACTTGTTTAAACAATTTTTATACAGTCAAAACTTTTTTCTTAAATCCATAACAGTGAAAAGTTATTATTTGCTACAGGAGAGTGATTTTTTTACTGCCCGAGGCGAAATTTGGAATAAGTTTTTTATTCTCCTTATTCTCCAATCTATTGTTCTTATTCTCGATTCAGGAGAATTTCTTTCTCCACAATCTCCAAACCGCGAGAATCGCTGCTCCGCCTTCTCCAAAACAGAAATGTAAAAAAGCAAGTCATTTCATCTCACAAAATGCAGGAGAATCTGAAAAGAAATAACCTAACCATGGTTAGAAGACAAGAAATCATTGATCATCAGCTCTATGCAGTTCATTTACCGTTCATTAAGTATGTCACAAAAAAAGTGTCATTGATTATCAGTATAATCTTACTGATTTGGATTCAAAGAGTAAGGATTCAGTGATATAACGAAAATTCAATTAAATGCAATGAAATATCGAAATGGTATATAATTCACTGTTCAAAACCGAGTTCGAAATTATAAATCAGTGTAATTCAACATGAAAAGTAAGAAAATCAAATGTTATATGATAATTTGATTTTCCCCTGAAAACTGTAAAAGTTCAATGATTTTGAATCGAAACTTTAATGTAGCTCATGACACTGCTATTAATTTAAAAAGCTTAGAATAAATGTTTATTTTTAGTTTTTTTAAAGAATGTTATAGAGGACTCATAAATCTTATTTAGAAATGGAATTACATTCAGATTTTGTCATCAAAAATGTTTGGACAAAAAATATTGGGAATTTTATCTTATTGACAACGAGTATTTTTCAGTTATAACTGAAAATGGCCAAAAATTTTTGAAATTTTGAAACGTGTACACTCGAAATCTAGAAAAATTCCGTAATGCATGAATTTTAGAAATTTGAAAAAAAATGTTGAAGTTTGTTTAAAAGTTGTAAAAATATTCTGATGGAATTCTGTTTAACAGTTTTTGATAAAAAAAAAGTAAAGCTACTTTAAAAATATAATTTGTTACAGTGAAGCTAACAGAAGCTCAAATTCCGAAACTTTAGAAACCCTAGTCAGAAACAACAAGAAATGAGTTTAAACAATAGGAAATTGGAAATCGAAAAAAAATTTTTTTCGATGTTTTACCGTTAGGTAACAGTTGAGCAGAAAAACATACTAATTATCTTATTTAGATGAGAATACTGCTATTTGATGTTCATGGAGAATTTTTCTTTTTTGAATATGAACTTTTAATTACAAGTTCGATAACCAAAATTGAGTTATTAGCATCAAAAATTCAAGTAGAGTCACTGAAGCAAAGAATTTACACTTAATATTTCATGAATTAAGTTGAACTTCATTTTAATCAATCTTGGCAAAAAAAGGAAGTTGAATCAATCCAATTTTTTTCATTACAACGAATTTTCAAATTTGTTTTTATAATTAACATACTCAATGACAGACCCAAATATTTACACTGAATTATACAGACCATGCTCAATTACAACAAATAAAGTTTCATTGAACTGAGAGTGAGAAAAGTTTTCTAAGTAGTTTTCTATTAAAAAACCTATTTATTTCAAGTAGGAATAATGTTTTCAGGGTCTAAATCGGTCCCTCGGAGCTAAATAAAAAGAATTCAAAATCTATTTAGACTATGAATCTACTTCAGGGTTTGTAACAGCTTCATTTTTCAAAGAAATTTTCAATTTATGAATGTATTAGATAAATAAAAACTAGATTTTTATCAAACACTCCACTTTCTTCGAAACCCGAAAAAAATCAATAATTTTCATAATCAGTTTCACTAAACGTCACCTCCCAAAAATAAAGCATCACTGCTGGTCCTCGCGAATCCCTGCATGAAAAACAACTCCGAAATCGACGACAACACTCGGTCGTCGATTCCAGGCGACTTTGTCTCCCCGTTCCGGTGCCAAAATTCGATCTCGGTTCAAGATGGCGCGGATCGAGAATAAACGCGAAAGGAAGCGAGAGGCAATCTCAATCGAAATCTCAATTCCGTGGATGCGCGTCGCAAAAAGCAATTTAATTCCGAGCAACGTCTGGAGGATCCATACATTTGCCAGCGCGAAAAAGCGCGAGAGAAAAGAGTAAGAAAACGGCGGGGCGGCGGGCTCCCCCCGAGATCGATGGCACCGGGGAGAGGTTGTCAAAGGCGCTCCGATTTCCCGAGTACGGCCGCGAGGCATCGGCGACATTAGTTGTACGTTCGCCTCGCGACCGATTCGCCCGTGTCGCGATGGGGGTTCGGGAAAAACTAGCGATTGGCAGGACAGGGTTGGGAAAGGGCGGGAGGAGTTGAAAATACAAGATCCACGGCCGCGGTACCACCTAGCCCCAGCCTCCGGTTTAGTCCCGAGCGCCCCACTCCTGCACCCCCCCACCACCGGCGAGGCTCGGTGCCTCGGGCGTCCTTCGGGCGGTGGTGGGGACGCGTACCGGCCGCCCATTGGCCGGGCCGAGAGCTGCCTAGCCCCCACCCGAGCTGCCGGCCGGCCCCCACCCCCACCGCGACACGCTCACCCACCTCCAGGGACTACGTCGAGACTTGAGTAGCTCTTAGTTTCAGGTTAGGAGCCTGCTAGCGCGGGTCTCTCTCTCTCTGTCTGACCCCGAGGGAAAGCTCGCAGAGGAAAAGAAAATACGGAGCCGGTGGATCTATTATCGGGATATTCGCGTGTTACTTGAAGTGTTTCGTGTGTTTACGTTTCGGGCCCGATGAAAACAGGAAGTGTCAGTGAACATTGCGAGCCCGGCCGAGAACAGTGCACAGGATAACTATGCGGGGTGCGCCGTTGACGGGGAGAAGGACCTCCTCGCGGTGAGCGCCAAGATCCCGGACACGAGCCACGAGGCGCTCAGCCAGGTTTCGGGCCCCAACGAGGACAACGAAGCCGTCAAAGTGGCTTCGTCACTGGGCCTCCAGGGGCCTGCTGCGCCGATCGGGGCCCAATACTCGGCTTCTGCCGGCACCGAGGAACATGCGCCCGCGACCGTGTACCACGCTAATCTCCTAGCCGGCACCAGCGGCAACGTGACAGCCGCTTTGCAGCAGCAGCAGCCACTACTGACCTCTCTCAACTCCGCGGCGGCCCTCGCCAGCATGCAAGCATCCACCGAGGCCAACTCCCTCGACTTCCAGGCCATGCAGTCCATGGAGTGGATCTTCAAGAAGGAACGCATGTATCTGCTCACGCAATTCTGGCAACAGGTGAGTCCCCTTCATCCAATTCGACAGTTGTTATGTGGTTACATTGAGGTGTTGAATTCTTCGAACCAACATTCTTGGTTGCAAATTAATTACTAGACTAATGAGCAGAATGTGAAATCCTTTTGAAGTCCTTCATCAGTTCGACAGTTATCTGGTTACTTCCCCTCAAGACGACACGCTAGGCGAGGTGTTGAATTCTTCGAACCAACATTCTTGGATGCAAAATATTTACTAGACTAATGATGAGAATGTGAAATCCTTTTGAATTACGTCTCAGTATACGTGATATTTTTACGTATGACAAAAAATTTCACGAAGTTCGCGAAAAAATTTTTAATAAAAAGTGCATCATGTGACATAGAAAAAACAACTATTCCCGGAGAATAATTTTCAAGTGATTCTGAAAATTTGCAAGCATTCCTAGATCGTGGAACGAAGTTTGGTTTCGGGGTTCATTAGTCCTTGTCTATAGTTTCTTTCCGCGAATTTAGTAACTGCCTAAGCCGATTCTTGGAAAATACTGTGGCACGGGACTAGTCGAGCTCGGAACCGAACGCTGTTTCATGGAAATTTCCGAAAATCCGGTCACAGTCAAAGCTGATTCTCGGAAAATACTGTAAGTTTGTCCCACGAGCTGGAAACGAGTCTTTAGACTTTAGTGTGATGTGGTGTGTAAATTCGGTAGAAGAGGAAAAAAGTTGTAGTTGGGTTAGAATATGAGTGCACAAGAGTGGCAAGGCAGATTGAACATGTTAGTGAGACTGGATAGCTGTTAGGTCAAAACAGAAAACAATCACAACGTCTGTTAATCTTTTAATTAAAAAAGTATCTCTCATTGTGATCAAAAAGTGAGACCGGTTTTTTTCCTGAATTTCGCGGAAAATTTTTAATTGAGTTCTGGGCACTGTCATTGACATCTGTGCGAAATTTTCATGATAACATTCTCAAGATGTTTGCCAATAGACATCGGATTTGTGAAAAAAACAACTATAGGTGTTTGCTTCGGCTTAAACTTGAATTGTTATGTTCCCGAAAATTAAAAATGTCGCTTAAAGACATTGTTAAGTATCAGTTTAAGAAATTCAAGAGAAATTGAAGGCTATGCCATTAAGTGTTTCACAGTGTTTCCAAAACTATAAAAAACATTGTTGTTGTTATGATTACTCTTAAAGCAGTCGACTAAATTTTGAAAATTGAATGATAACTGTCTATAAAAATCTATCGAAACTTTTTGATCCCATTTGTAAATACTACAAGAATATATCAGAGAACAGTTGGCAGGCATGAACTCACGAGTTGTACCAAAGTAGGTCATTGCGGGAATATTGGCCAAGTTTAGGGACTTGGTTCGAGTAGTTTTCGAGGGGAGAACTATAACATCATGGGAATAGAATAGCAAGTAATGAAATGAGGGACCCATACCGTACAGTGAGTACAAAAAAATTATTTTACATTGAATAACAGACCTAGGTTTTCAGTTAAAAATCAAGGCTTTATAGCTATTGTTTATTTATGTTTTTATGGCAATTGTTAATTAGATTTTTTTTTACCGTCTGGACATGACCTCCGGTGTCATGAACTTAACTTTTTTCGTGTCGAGAGCTTTAGCAATCACAAAGTGGAATTTTCGGATTTGCGTACTTGGACTAAATTACACATAAAATTCATTTAAAACTAGTTCAAATTCTATAACTTCTCTTTTACAACAGAAGTTAAACACACATGCATTAAAGACGTTCATGTTATAAATAAATATAAGCTCACATCAATTCTATACATTCTCAATACAGTAAAATTTACATTATGCAGAGTACTATAAATTTCAGATAAACTTCTAAAAAGTGTATGTTTACGTGTAGAGCCAAACACTTGCTCTCTTTTTCCTTATAAAATAATCACAACTGTATAACTCGGCAGCATCCTACATAAACTGCAGCAGCAGTAACGGCATACACTAAAATATAGTAAAACTGCAAAAAATCAATAAACGTGCAGAACGGGTTTTATAGTGTTGCTCTAATGTTAAATTAATACTAGTTTCTGAAATGGTCTTCATTAGGAAACTGGGAAAACGATAAATAAGCAGGAAGAATCTCAGTTTATGACCATGTGCAATACAATGACATTCCTATTCTCAAATGAAACTAATTAGATTATCAATTACACGAATTGTTTTTTCATAATATAAATCCTGAATGGGTCTCAGATTAATTGCAACATAACACCTTCAGTCCATTTGAAGGACTCTTACTCAAAGAACAAAGGCACTTGCAATCGTTTGAAAACGTGTCGAAAAGTTCAAGTTGGCTTTCCATGAAAATCGCGCAGGAATTTTCGGGGCGCGTTGAGATTGGTCAGATTCTCGGTCACTCGGGCGATGCCGAGGTTAAACGCAACAAGGGTGGAGGGAATTTGCCCGAAGTTGGCGCGTACTTGCCGGAATAGTTTGGCGAAGCGACTTAGTTGACCGATTTGCGGCTGAAGCGGCGGTAAGAGGGTCCAGAAACGTAAACAACGCGAATTAATCGCTTTATCGGTAACGGGACGAGTCCACTTTGTCAAAGTACGCCGCGGGCCCGTGTCCAATTGAAATCCCATACGATTAATACATGAATCATAATGACAGTCTGACATTTATCGTTAAGTCCCGTGATAAACGAGCGACGCCGCGCATTGGGATTCTATAAATATTGCGACACGGCGACGGATTCCGATAAGATGGAAAAGGGATAAAAAGGGCCTCTCCTCTTTCATTCCCACAGTACACGAACGCGAAAAAGTTGATTTGTCGGAATCATATTGGTATATTTTTTTGTGGAATGCAAGTGTAGGCTTTTTTAGTATGTATAGAACAACGTGAATCATAAATGTAAAAGTTGCGATTCAGAGATGTTCAGAGGAAAACGTCTGTAGGTAGATGGCAGCACTTCTTTGAAGAAAACAGTCAAGTTGTATTGTTTGGACATAGATCAAAGTTATTCACATAGTTGTATCGAGAATCATATTATTCAGGAAAATTGTCATGTCATGTAAACTGTCAATTGGACAATTTACTCAACATCATTCTTTCTACTTCACTATATTCCAACATGTTCCAAAGTACACAATTACCTCAGAATTCACGATAAACCGTCCAATCCAATGTCCTCTCTCATCATTGATCTCCTTTATCCATCGCTCCGTTGATGAATGCGCCCTAATCCGATTGGCATTTAAATTCGTCCTGAAGAAGCCCCTCTGATAAATGATATTTCAGCGCTACTCGCGCCGAGTGCCGCGCGTGCAATAATTCTCACCCCATATAAATAGCTCGGGAAATGTTTCGTCTTGGCTTTACAACATCCGAAAGTCTAGAAAGTACCAACCGGGCATTTTTCCTGGCCCTCCTCGCGCCCCTCCGCGATCTTTGCTAAATCGCCGGTGATTGCCGAAAACGCCTTCCTCGTTCCATTTGTACGTTTCGCACCTTTCGCCCGCTTGGTGGCCCCATGACTTTACGGAGTGCGCGTTTCCGCGAGACCCGAGGATGCTCCCTTCTCCGACCCAACCCCTCCGGAGAGACGGTTGGCGGGGTGGGAGGGGAATCCCCGCGAGTTTGGCGAAATTCCCGCGTGGCGGCGACACTTGCCGGCCTCAGAGAGACGTGACTCACGTGCTGTCGTTGATTTCAAAGGTGTTCACTGAATTGGGAAAGGATGCGAAAAGTATCAATAAGTATCGATACATATCGATACTTTCTGAACTTGATATTTATTTGATACGATACAAAGTCAAGAAATTATTTCATTTTCTATCACTAGGAGCCAAATTTGTTATATAAATGTTATAAATTCAGGTCTTCAACATCTTTTCTTTCTTCAAGCTTCCGGCTTTATTATCATAAGCCCTCATCAAGAACTGCGATAAATTTTTTACATACAAAAATATTAAATATATAACGTCATTATAAATAGAAT
Organism: Platygaster orseoliae; assembly: GCA_030522825.1. NCBI lineage: Eukaryota > Metazoa > Arthropoda > Insecta > Hymenoptera > Platygastridae > Platygaster > Platygaster orseoliae. Next base: position 7,553 of record JAPYZL010079440.1, read on the forward strand.
AAGTAGTTAACTAAATTGTACTTACGGATCATTCTGCTTGGAAAACAATTAATTAATATTTTGCTGGTTGACATAACATCTTTTCTTCTGTCATTTTCATTATGCGTAAAAGCACTGTTTCACAGTTATAAGCAGGTAAAAATGAGTCGACCGAATGTAACAGTGTACAAAAAGTCAAGAGGGCAAATTCTTTAGACCTTTTCCCTGTTTTTTCCCAGGAAAACATTATTCCAGTTACAATGATAAGTTTACTTTCTACGTAGATTTTCATTTATTCATTTCATTGTGAAATACTTTCTGCTTGTAAGAAAAATACTTTAAAGTTATACTGATAGTTGGAAAATTATTGTGTATTTATTATTATATGGAAAAAAAGCTCTGAAAGTTCGAAGTAAAGTTTTCTTTTTTTTTACTTAAGTTTTCTCTAGATATGAAATTTAATATTTTCAGTAGAAAGAAAAGTCAGTTGTTTATACAAATATCAATACATATTTGTAGTCGAACTTATTTTATCCTGATTTTCAAAGAAATAATATGCAATTTACAACGATTTCATTGTATCCTACAGTGGTTTTTATATGAAGTTGCAATAATGTTTAACTGTGAATAAAAAATTTGAGAAATTATTTATATGGGTTCAAACTATTCTAGTAAACGTCATTCATATTGTAGAAAAAAAATTTAGCATATTTCTAACTGCATACTTCAGAAGTATAAAATAAAAATTTTGCAACAAAATACTACTAAGGGCCCTATTTTATCTTTTTGCCTAGGGCCCCAGAGTATTTAAATCCGGCACTGATAATATTATGTCATCCCCAAAATCAACTTGTTCACAAGAAAAAAATGAAGATAATGAAAATGAAATTAGATAAAATAAAAGATTTTGATTAATTTTTCGAATATTGCAGCTATAAGTAGAGATTCAAAAAATTCTCATTTTTTGGAAAAAATGATTATGAATAATATATTGTGTGACTTTAGTTCTTAGATTGGGATGAAGGAATAAAAAACATTTCTAGAGAAAGGTCTTACTATTAAACAAAATCATTTATTAGAGACTTGATTTAATTTTTTAATGGATTAATGATAATAAATTTTTCGAGATTAAATGCTCTGAAAAGTTCTGGTAGTAACAATATAAATGAAAAAATCTTACAAGAATTTTCAATAAACTTGCAAATTTGAAAAGTATACATATTTCGATATGAATCATCCAAATTGAAATAACGTAGTAGGTAAAGAAATCTTGTTACATTATTATGATAATTCATTTTCTAATTGTAATTTGAAATTTCTCTGAGTTGACTATGATAACAATTATAGAAATTGGAAAAAAGTTTGACGGAGACAGAAGGTTCTTGTTTTACTAATTGTAAAATCGTCACTAACCGGTCTTTCACTTTTATTCAGCAGTTTATCAGGATGTCAATTTTGAAATTTAAAACAAAAATCCGGTTTTTTTAAGACAAAGAACAATAATTTCAGATTTTAATTGCGTAGTGATAAAAATTTATATTCTTACAAGATTTCTGCTTCAGAACGTGAGCCTCTTCAGGTTTGTTTTGATTTTCTCGATTAATGTATTATAATTTTTTCGTCAAATCTTCAATCTAATTGATTTGTTTATGCAGAGTTCAAAGAAGTATTGCTTAGGGTATAAGAGATAACAAACAATTGGATAACGTGGATTTAAAAAATAGGAAACTTTTCCGAATTCTCGTGAATATTCTACATTAATTCTACACGATTTGAAATAAAAATATTGATACAATTAAAATTAATCTTTTTAGTTACATGAACCAATATCAGAACTAAAACTTTTCTTGGCACACCTCGTGAACCTGTGTAGTCAACAAAAAACGTGCTAGAATAAAAGAAACAGTACTAGAACTGGAACAATGCTTACAAGATATTCAAGATTCTCGTACGCAAAACCCAATACCACTTGTGACGTCATTGTAAAGAGGACAAAGACTTTACCCTCATCCACCCAATCGGTCACAAGTAACATAAATTGACATGAATGCTGGTACAGGGGAACACGGGACTAAAAGTAAAAGATGATTCGTAATGTACGCGTGACTCTCAGTACGAGTCCATTAGCCAAAACCATCATCAGCGCCGTTGTTTCAACCGGTCGACGAAAATTGGCAAGTTCCGAAATAGATAGCGCTGGTGTCGATGCCGGTCGTTCCGCGAAAGCGGCTTTTCTTTCTCTCGGTTTCCACGTCCCCTTGAGAAAGAGTATTTCTGGCGACACTTCTTTGACATCAAACGAGCGTTAATTTTCTCATTTATCCCGAAGCGGAGCAATAGCACGACTCGGGATTTCTATAAATAAGCGGTAGCGATCCCGAGTATCGAATCTCGGGATCGTTGGCTGCGATTTTCGTGGCTGCCGCTTTGTGCGTTGTCCCCTCCTTTTTCCTTTTTCTCGCCCGATGATCTAGACTCCGCGGAAAAGCCGCGCGGTTATTAATTTGCGCGGCGCGCGGCGCGTTATTTCTGAAATAAGTGATTTAGCTGTCCGAGCGTAGGGGCAGAGAAAGAGGCGCCGCGAAAACGGAGACGAAAAGAGCCGCGGGCCAAACAGTGATTCACCCACACTCCAAAAATACCCAAATACACGCGAAACACGCGTCTCACGGAGCTTAAGCATCCATTTGCTGTCAACTTGAGCGGGTCCCGGACGTGTGAAATTGCTTTATTGCGACGGAAATATGAAAAACGAGCGAGCGCGCTCGTGAAAATCCGACATTTTTCTGCGTTTTCAATCGGCGCTGTTGCTTAATGACGGAATTTACGGCTGATCGAGGGTGAAACAAGGGGCGAGTTTCGCGGGCTTTCTCGGGTTTCCGCTCGGCCACGGGCTCGGGTGACGCTTTCTTTCGTGAGAGCCAGTACTTAGCGCTCGCTACAATCAATTAACGCGTAGATGGTAACGCAATCCCTGTTTTCACGTTGCAAAAAGTACGATCCGGTGTGCGCTCCGGAGTAATGTTCGCCACTTTTTAATGTATCGTCGTTGCGCTGGCGTGGCGATCGATGTTCCAGGAACGAGGGCTCCTGAAGGACTATGGGGGCTTCAAGTTTTCTCCCCAGAACCAGAATATTTATGAAAATTGTTTGAACGATTGGAGTGAAACAGAGCTTGAACGAGAAATCGATTTGGAGCACAAAAACTGCAGGGACCCACAGTTAAAAAAGGTTAGACTGCGATTTAGGCACTGCAGATCATGGAATGAAAAAATGAATGAAAAAATCGATAAAAAATATGATTCGGATATTCATTGAGCTGAATATCAGAAAAAATTCAAGAAGAAGAATAAGTCGCATAGTGAACCCGGACTGGAGTATTCAAATAATGATCGAGTTTCTGAGCATTTTCGAGAGCGTCTACGAGATCCTAAGTACGGTGTTTGTATCAAAATGAATGAAACAGCGTTGTGATAACTTCAAATACATTTTCTGTATTCTGTAATTCAATTCGCATTTTATGTATATTCACCTCATTACCTATTACTCTGAGAATTTTCATTTATGTGCTTGATATTCGCCCAGAGTCGATTTTTTCCATCTTCTTTTTGAGAAGGTGGGAAAAAAGTAAAACAAATTTTGAAAATTGTAGAATCTTGTCAAAATTAAATAGCAAATAACGACTTGATAAATATTCGACCAAATATTATATTTCGATATACATTCCAATAACTTTGAAATATATTTTATATATTCCATATATAATTTATTATATGTATCATATTTATTATGTATACGATATATTATATATATTCTCATATATATTATACATTTCATAAGAAATCAATTTGTGGCCCAAAAATTGCAAGAACACAAAGTTTCAAAAAGCTCAGACTGCAATTCGGGCACTAGAGATCATGGGATTAAAAAAATTATGAAATCAATCAATAGAAAAAAAGATATAATTTAGTAGAAAAGAAATGAAACACATTTTAAAAGTCGTAGAATCTTATGTTAATTACATAGCAAAAAAGAACTTGATAAATATTTGACACACACAACACAGAAACTTAAAGGAATATCACACTCAATAATTAACCAAGTTTTTAAAAACCTAAATTCACTACCCTGCAAAAGTTTGGACTAATTTGGCAAAATTTTTTTCGTATTTATCACTTTATTAATTGTTATTCTCAGACAGTTTAATGAACGTATTTGTATCGCAAAACATTTTATAAAGATATAAAAATAAATAATTATACATCATACCATATTTTTTTTTCATAATATAATATGAAGAAAAATATAGTATCATAATGTAAACAACAAATTTTTGAAATACACGCATAGTATTGTAATAATTTATGATCTTAACACAATATTATAAATAAAGATGTGTTATACTGTAATTTAGCAATAAATTTGATTTATGATATTTTTTGTGCTACATTTTAAAAATTGCTATTATACAAATACGTACATTAAACTGATTAAGGAAAACGATAAATAAAGTGATTATAAAAAAAAAAATCGATTTTTCCAAGTGAGTCCAGTTTTTTTCAGGGCAGTGTAAAACTAATAAATCATAAAAATAAAATAGATTTTACAAAATTTTCAAGAAGAATAGTTTCATTCAATATAATTCCAGAAGTATGAAACATAAGGAAAACTTTTTTTTTCGACGAAAATTAAAAGTAAAAATGAATGTTGTAAAAAAAGTCCTTGAAGACACTTCCTGTAAACAAAGTCTTTTGAGGAAAATTTTTTAGTAGAAATAGATCGGGAAATATGATATGAAACAGAAACATGTACTGAAACAGAGAATATTAAAAATTTATCAACTTGGTACAACAAAATAAAAAAATTCAAAACTTTTCAGCTATAACTTTAACTGTCATCTTGTCAAGATTATGAAATAATTCATCCAAACTTTCATTTTAGAGACCTAAGTGATTTTTAAATTTTCTCCAAAAAACCTGATTCGAGTCGCAAAAAATACAGCCGATTACCAAAACTCGTATTTGGCAATCGTAAAAGTGGATAAATCGATCATTTGTCATTATTACCCAAAGATAAAAGTCGATTCGCATCAAGCAATAATAAATCGGATTACGCATCGCATAAAAACGATGTCTCGAATCCGCCCCCTCCCCCCTCCCCTCCCCCTCTGCCACTGCTTTCGTATCTTCCGATCTTTCCCCTCGATCGTGTAAGTGAAAGTTGCCAGGTTGCCAGAAACCAGAAACGCACGATTCACCGCACTCGAGATTCTTAATCGACACTCGAACGGGCGTTATTGCGCATTGTTGATAGAACTGACGCAACCCGCGGAAAAAACTAGTGTCTTGTTTTTCTGCTATCGATCAAACTAACGTTTCCTCAGTTTTTCAGAGATTATCATCTACAAAAACAGAGTTCGATGGAATTTCCTCAAACACCTGCCAGTTTAGCAGAAGAAAATTTGAATTTCGTGAATTGGGACACTCTGATTGATTAGTCTGAGCATTCGAAATCATAAATTTAGTTGCCTACAAATCAGGAAATCATTGAGATTTATTCCAAGAATTTTTCACAAACGCAAAAGTTTGATCGTAATCGTAACTTGGCTTCATTAAAAAGCAGTAGCTTAGTTGGAAATCGTGAAAACCCCGTTGGTGGTAGAGCTGCTAATTTGTAGTCAGGAGCAAATAACGTGAAACTGGCGTTGACCACACGCGCTCGGGTATTCCCATAGTGTACACTATTGTACATTGAAGAGAGCGCTCGGGTATCATGTGTTGTGGACGTCGTGTGCGCAACAGATGCGCCAGGCACGCAAGCCGCGCTCAATGGGGCGCGCGTGTCGCGAACTCCCGGCTCTTCCAGCTTGAACGCTCGACCCGCGGCCCGAGTATTTGGCAAAGAACGATACGAACGTCCCTTGGAAGCAAAACGTGCTCGCCACACACAAACTAGTTCATTCCCTCAATTCCCGATGACGGACAGTCGTTATAACTTGAACACTGTTAGAAACATCAATAATTTTAAGAAACTTTTGTATATTAAAGTTGTAGAAAAAATAAGAAACTGGTAGGTGTTGAACCCTCTGTTATAATCGAACATCGTATCTCTAATGATCATGATTTTGATTGGGACGCCTTCAAGATTTTGAATAAAGAGAATTCATATCACAAAAGACTCTTCTCTGAAATGGCTTTCATTAGGAAGAAGAATAAGGATACCATAAACAGACAAGTTGATTCAGAAACCTAGACCCCAGAATTCGAAGCTCCGAATCCTAACTTCAAACTTGAAGAGTCTTGAACAAGAACTTTTTTGACTTGAAGAAGCTCTATATTTAAGTTTTGAAGCTTAAAAGAGCTCAACTTGGCTCAATTCTTCAGCTAATTCTAGCTCGAACATTTATTAAAACTTTTAGCCCTGAAAAAAAAAAGAATTCAAGGGCTGATGAGATTTAATGAAAAATTCTGAATACTTAAAAAGAGTCGAGCTTAGTTCTATACAAGTTTTCATTTGAGTTCCAAGCCTTTCTAGGTTTCTTTCAGCCTTATATCATCCTATTATTCTTATATCTTCTAACTTCAATGACTATTTGAGAAGTTGATTTCAACTATCAAACAGTTGCTTTCACTTATTCATCCAGTGGAATTATTGGATCTAATCAGTTAAATATACTGATTGACAAGTGGACGACTTTCGTCGATTTGGAACAGTCACATTTGACTGGCAATCAGTGAAAATCAATTGTTGTATATTTAGGAAGTAAAAAGTATTGAAACCGAATAGCTGTATCAACCATAAGTAAAATGTACCAAAATCAAAATTCCTCAATGATTTTCCGATATAAAGAAAAATCTAAGAAATGCTTCTCGTGATAGCCTCAATAGATCTTCGGATGAGTAGATTTTTTCGTCTAGTCCAAGTCCGCTTGGACGCGTTCCAAGCGCCGAATCGTTGCACGAGATGCGCTCTCGCGGCGCGTCCCGCGGCGATTCGAGGCTTAAGTGAATTCAAAGTGAGCCGTAAACCCGGGGTCTAAATAAACTTGGGGCCGCGCGTCCCGCGGATGAAACTCGCTCAGCCGCGACTGATTTACAGGATGATCGTTTCGCTCGCGGATACACTTGCCTAATGCACTCGTCGATGAGCTGCAAAGCAGTTGGCCGTCGTGATTTTTACCTCGCAATATCATAAAAAACATGAAAAAAGGACATACAGGCACTCTTTCTCGTTCCAGGTCACAAGTAGTTGTTCAATTGTTAAATTTACCTTCTCTTTATTGATTGTTTGATTGAAATAGATTTAAGTACAAGATTTTTTTTGACCTTGCAAGGAGATTTTAAAGTCTCTGAAATCTCCCCGTTTATGGTTTTATTGGGTAATTATCGGGCTCTCAAATAATTATCATCGCACATTTTTCGAGAGGTTGGAGCCCATAAAACCATCGGGAATCGTTAAATCATGAATAGTCATCGCTCGGCCAATTAGCACTCCTGCTCGAAAATGAATATTCACCCACGTCGCGGCGTCACGCGAGCGCGTACACGAAAATTACCTATTTCGTACTATTTTCTATTTACGGGCAGCGCTCACGTAACATTACGCCAATTTCAGTCGGTTCTCGATCGCGCGTTGCGAAATAATCGCGATCGAATTTTTCCGTGAGCGTTCCCATTTTCTCCTTCGTATTGGATTTACGCTATTTCTGATGGTGATGGGTTTGATAAAAATGAGGCTTTTGGAAAGAAACGATGCATGTCTGATTTGTATCGCTAGGAATTAAAGTATGACTCACGTACGGATCAATTCGGAATGTTTCGGTGAAATACATTACGAGTATAAAAGTTAATCGAGGTATTTCGGTTTTTATTGATTATGTGAACTAAAAATAAAAAAAAAGTTTCTGATTTTTGATATTTAATATGTACATGCTTTTCAATTTGCTTACTTGCACATAATTCCCAAAGCTGAGAAAAATGTATCAATTTTCCTCTCGAGTACGTCCACCACAAAAAAAATCTCTCCGCCAACATGTTCGTTCTCCAGGGCTAAATTAGCTCACTATTCTTCGGACCTTTGAACCCCGGAACGTTCTTGTGGGAGTATCGAGAATGATGAAAAACGAGCGGTCGTAATTTCAGTGTCTGCCAGTTGGTGGATCTCGATGTATTTTCCTTTCTGGAAAAAATAGACTGTTTGAGGAGAAAACGCAGTGTGCGAAAAGCGCCGAGGTAGGCTTTTTTTCACCTACGCGCGAATCGCTTCGGAACGGTGCCTAAAGTGGTGACGCAACGAGAAAACGGGACCCCAATAGGTCGAGATGAGAGCCATTGTATGGCAATCTTATAATTTAGACAATCACCGATCAATTGAATGGGCCTTTACTACTGCTATACATGCAGCGACCGTACACGCGGCCCGAGTGAATGATGAATGAATGAAGGGACAGACGAATGAATGAACAGATAGTTGGCTCGGCTTAAACGTTCGTAAATAACCGAGCGCTTCATTCAATTACTTTCAATCGTTACGAGCCAATAGATACAATTTAAAAATCCACCCGTCGATTCGTGCCTCGCTGCCTCTCGATCCGCCATCTTTTTTTTTCCACAATCGCGGCCGAACAAACAATTCCATCACTCGCTTCTCTGATTGCCTTCGTTGTCTCTTCGACATTCGAGAATTGTTCCAAACGAACCTATCCCCAGCATTGTTTTTCACTTCTCCAAACACCTGTTGCCGTTATTTTCAAGGGACACCACCGGAAAAATCACTTTAAGCGAGGAAAGTACTGTAGATGATTTTTTTTTGCATAAATGTATTCTATAACTCTTCAAAAGTATACTCATTCAAAAGTATATAAAACCACAAACAAATTTGACTGACAATTTAGAGCGTCTATAGTGCCCCCCCCCCTAACAAAAAAAAACTGTAACCTACCACAGATCTTCCCATAACTTCCTGATAACCCACATCATTCTGAAATATCTCGTATCCAAGGATGCTCAACTTCCTCGATAAAACAATGAAATATATATTTCTATTACTACAAAAACACCCGATCGTGCCCGAGCGGAAGCGATAATTGATACGCCGCCGGAAACTGGTGTTACGCTATCCTTTGCCCGATAGCGCTTCGATATGTAATTTGTTGTTTGTCCCCCTCTCTGCCTTGAACGTCAATCGCGGAAATTCAATTCACGCTTTTTAAATGACGTTTTTCCCGAGTCTCGAGGAGGGGTTGGAGGTCGAATCGAAGGTCCATCATCGCGCACGACAAATGGTATCGAACGTCATGAAAGAGCCAAGCGCGAGATCGTTAATCGGCTTCGCAGATCCGGCTTGAGCGACGGAAAAGGAACTCGTTATCGTCGTGCGTTCCCGGTCGACTCGTTTGACTCGTGTAAATTCATCCGGATGTGACGAGCGACGTGCAGGCGGTGCAGCAAAGGCCATCTGTATCAATCGCCGTCCATTAACGCGCTCTTTTCGCGTTTTGCACGGGTGAAAGCTGACCGCGAAACGCGGACGAACGAGGTGTAGATAAAGCTATCGGAAGGTCGAAAAAATTTTTTCACTCGAGGATTAATGGGGGTAGTATCGAAATTTGTCGAGGCGCTGAGGTTATCATTCGGTGGTTGGCCTGGGAGTGATGAATGGTTGTACCTGAGTGAAAAAAATATGTCGGGTATTGTTGGTGAAAATTGTCGATGTAGGTATGAATGATGTAGGAATGACGTTGGAGTGACGTGTTTGATGTGGTGACTGTGGTTTTGTTTATTGAGGGAAGATAGATTTTGGCAGTATAGGGAAATTCGTTGAGAGACAATAGTGGAATTTATGGGGTTTACAGCCTTTTTTATTATTTTGTTATGACCTTGAAAATGTCAATTACATACAGTTAATGACGAAATAAAGACGCAAAAAACTTTAAAATATACGAATTCAACACTTTTTAAATTTTGCTGCATTCTCCATTTTTATCATATATACAGTAACTTCGACGCTGTTTTCAGTTCCAATTTACTCAATTATATTTTAGTTTTTTTCCAAGGATGAGCATTGAATAGAGCATTGTCGATGAGGTTAAATAATGGATAGAGATACGATCTATGATAAAAAATGTTTTCACGAATCTTCTAATGATGCAGAAGTCGATTACGTAAAATTTTACAGTTGTGCAACGTATGATTTAAGTGGCAGATGTACAATTTGATTCGCAAAGAAAAAAGTCTAAAGAGTTTTACGTTCGAACATTTATTCTATAATTTTTTGTTTGTTGATGAATAATACTTATAGAAATTCAGGTGAAATAATCCTATATTTATGTAGAGTCATCAAATTAATCATCTACAACATCGAAATTCTTGACTAATTGTTCAGTTCGTCCTTTTTCTGTCCCAAAACTACTCTGTTCACTAGAAGACCTGACGACAAATCCCTTTACACCTTAATTACGCGTATGGACATTCCGTGTACGTCCGAACTCGCGCGCCGCGCCGCAAAATTGGTTTAGCCGAATGGCCCGAAAAGTTGAGGAAGCCCAAACCTAAGCCAGGAGGCCCGCAAAACGGGATTCACGAAATGCACTTCGCGCGTACGCGCTATTTGATTTAAGACGAAGCTCATTAACGGGGTGTTTACGGCTCGTCGTCGTATCAAAGTCGCCTTAATTGACGAACGCGCGTATGAATTATGAAAGGGCGCAATTTACGAGGATTCGCAGGAAACGCTACGGATGATCGGGAAGCGCTTTTATTCAAATATACGAGCGCACGGTGCGCTTCGGCATGCAGGTGCATTCGGCGTCATAAAGCAAAGTGATGCTCTTGGTGTATAACTCACAATGTGTGATGTGCTTTAAATTATCTGCGCATCGAGTATGTTAATATGTTTGTAGACTGAGAAAAAAATATTGTGATAATTGCAGTACTGCATAGTAAACGGGAATCACTCAGACATATTGTAGTTTTTACGTTCTTGCTAGATAATATGGTAATTTTTGCAGCACTATATTGTAAATGTTGTTAAATGATATTATGCCAACAAATATATTTTGTTCAATCTCTCGAAACTGTCTATCGAAAGCAAAACGATGCCAGGTATCAAGTACAGATGTTTTGACGCTCTTTGGAGTAACAGGTGCAGCGTTTCCGCGTTGACTCTGCCAAAGTCGGGTGCGGGGAAATTCTGGATGTTGCGGTATTGGCTGTTGTGCTTCGTTGAGAATTTGACTTTGTCCAATGTATTTTCGTATCGCGATGATTGATTGGCATTCGAAAAATTTCAGCAATATTCATTTCGTTTTCATTTCAAATAAAAAGACAAACTCATCTTTTGTTCCTGAACAAAGACGTCCTAAACTACTAGGTACTGCATGGAAACAAAAAACCTCAGCAAAAAGTAAAAGATCTCCTCTTAGAGGAAAACCAATCCGACAAAGGAAAAACAACGAAAGCTGCAAGGGCAAGCCGCGTTCCACGCGAGACCCCCCGGATTCACGAAATCCTCCGGATAAAGCGCTTTCTAATTTTAACCTCTTGCAATTAGAACCGCTGAATTACACGGCAACACGTGCCGAAGCATAGGCCAAAACCCGTGTAAAAAACCCTAGTTTTGGGCCCGCACAGTGGGGCCCGATGAGGCACCACCCGCCGAGCGTGCTTCCTGTGTCCTGCAACCGCGGGGCGTAAAAAAATTTGGGGAGGCCCGAGGTCAAATTTTTCGTGCAACGCCGAAAAGTTCGAGAGGCCATAAATCGCGCGGTTGATAAAGCCGTGCTCGTAGGCACTAAATCCAAGTCGTAACTCGACAAAGCAAACGTCGCCTTTGGTGTCGGTGGCACGGAACGTCTTAATGACTCCGAAGTACATCTCTCTGTACGGCATTTCCGGTTTCCGGCCTCATGTTTTTTTCTTTTTTCCCTTTCTTTACCATTCTTTCTGGCGTCCATGATTCTTTCGAGCCGCGAATCGGGATTGGGATCGATCGCCGACCCGAATCGACCAATCAACGGCCCAAGGGCTGCGGCCCCCAAGAAGGGAGACTTGGTTTTTTTCGTGTTTTACTTTCGGCAAAGGGTCGCACCCTATACGAGTCTAATTTTAACGACACCCGATATGCAGATCGGGATCTATGCAAAGCGCCCGGGCATGTGTTTGCCGCGCGAGACCAACTGGCGGAGAAAAGAAGCGGGGAAGGGGGGGCACCCCTTCCCTAGGGCAGGGGGGGAGGCGGCATTGAAAAAAAGGATTGGCCCCCTGAAAACTGGTTCTGAATGCGAGGAGCTCCAGAGGCAGAAAAGACGAACCACCCAGAGCACGCACAATCATCAACACTCGCCATCATTTATATCCGTCCCGATAATATATATCGGCTTCTTCGCTTTTTTCCGTGCGCGCGCTTTTATTGTGCGTCGGGGGCTTTTGTGACGGCCCGAGTTCTTTGGGGAGAGGGCGGGAGACGTGTGAATGTGGTTCGCGAGATTATATGAAAAGGCGACTTTTGATTTCTTTTCCTTGAGTTTGTTGGTGGAGTAAGGGTTTAATTAATGTAGTTGAATTAGAGTGGATTTTGGGTTTGAATTCTTTGGGTATGGTGTATTTTCGATAAAACTGCTACTGAAATGCGATGAGTTATGAAAATGGTCAGTTTCGAACATCGTTTTTTCATTTTTTAAATTTTGGCCATTATTTTGACACTTATCAGGAATTTTTATAACGCTTTAAGTATTTTCAAGTACTTTAGTATTGTATGACTGTGATTTTGTAATTATTCATATAATGTCACTCACTATTCAAAATTACTTGTACTTGAATAATGCTATTCCTCAAATACTGACAAACAATTGGAAAAAATTTTACTTACACTATTAGAATGAAATTAATGTCAAAAATATAATATTTTATGATGACAAAAATGATAGTAGGTAAATTTAATCAATTTTCTCCGATTTTTCAGTAAATTATTTATTTATTTTTCTAACGTTTCGGTTATTATTGGACGACTCTTATCAGAGAAAATAAATCAACTTGCAACAATAACCACATTCAAACAGCACACAAGAAAGCCTTCATATAAATCACGATTCTGCCAGTTTGTTACCTATATAAAATGTCAATTGAACGGTGATTTCTAATATTCTATGAAGAGTCTACATTTTTTACGTCATTCTCGCCTCAATATCCTTGTCCTATTAAAAAAAATTAAAATGTAAATTTTTAAATTGTCATTGAATTTTCATTAAATTTAAAATAAGTGAATGTTTTGAAAAGTTTTTTCTCACTTAAAAAATTCAAGTGAAAAAATTGAAAAATTGAAAAAAAAAATAGGCATAATACCTTATGATTATATATTTATGAATACATACATACTACATTTTTTCTTTATCATAAAGATGAGAATAAACAATAATCATGATTACAATTTTATTAATATATGAAATATAACTCTTTAATCTAATGATGAATAAATAACACAATCAATTATTCTGTTCAAAACAACATAAATTATTGATATGATTTTATATAAAATGTATTATTATATGTTATACAAATTCAGTTTATTCCCCTTTGTAGTGAAATTTGTGTAGCCCAAATTTTTGTCAGTCAGTTTCTCTTATCTTTTAGAAAAGTTACTTAATTTTTGAGGAAATTGAACCTTAATGGATCATTTTCTTATTTTCTACAATAGTTATTGTGTAACATTGTGCATCATTACTAAAGAGAATCTCCAACTTGAACAACAAAAATTTTTATTAATAAAGTAAAATTTTAGTAGAAAGTAAATACACATAAGTATTTTGAAATAAGAGTCTCACAAGTAAAGCATTACATTTAGAATGTTTGTTAAAATTATATAAAAGCTGTACATTTTTCAGTTGATCCAACTAACTCAGCCTAAAAAAATATGAAAATAATTACATAACTATTAATTAATAGAAATAATATTAGTAACATAGAAAAATTGATATTATTTACATTTTTATAGATAATGGCATGATAAATAAACAAATTATTTACCGTCATTTTTCTTACACTTACAATAACAATTTCGAGCTTTTAATTAATAGAATGCCAACATCAGGTAAACTACTGGAAAATCTGCAAAAAAAAATTTTAACTTAAGAGAATTCAAATTTACAAAGTTAACATTGTCAAAAAAGTATCTGACTCTCGATCTACAATTTTGCAAATGGATATTTTTCGATAAGAAGGTAAGGAAAAAATAAAAATAAAGTTAGTTTTTTTTAAATCAACTATCAGTAATATTATGACCATCCTAAATGTAAATATTTTATTTTCTGATCTTCCATAAGATCAAGGACTCTCTCCAATTTTAATTACAGGAAAGAAAAAATCAATCTTACATAGGAAAAACCTTATAAATTCGGAAAATAAATTTAAAATGCAAGAAAACCATAACACCATCATCTTCTATGACAGTTCAACCCAAAAGAAAGAAGAGGTTTACACAAACTTCCAATCATTAAACTTTGCAACAAAAAAGCAAAATATACTCAAAAAACCATCCCAAATGCTAACCTCATTCTCAAAAATCTCCATTCATACTAACCAACACGAATCTTAAATGCTTCCCAGACCAAAACCAACAACCGTACCATCCAAAAAAATGAAAAAACAAAACCTAAACCCGAGAAATAGAAAAACCGTAATGCCGCGTTTGGCGGATGATTAATGAGCAGCCGAGAAATGCGCGCGGATTGTTAAAAGCGAAAAGGAAGCGAAAAGATTTCGCAGGTGAGATTGAATCGGGGAGGACGAGCGATTCCCACGAGCGTGTGTGCGCTCGGTAACGTCCGGGTGATGGACAAATCGTCCAAGGAATTACGAAGAACCGGGAGCGAGGTTTTTTCCTTTGCCCTCCCCTCGAACCCCCCTCGATCCCAAGACCCCCCTACCCTCCCCCCTCTCCTCTCGTCCTTTCCATAAGTTCGCGACGGCGATCGCTTAAAACACCATCTGCGGCTGAAAAGCCGACTGTAAATGGCCCTTGGGCTCTTCTTCAGGGTGGTGGGGCGGGGGGTAGGGGAGGGGGGCAAGTCTGATGCGTTCTGACGCGTGATTATGCCACGGAGGTCAGAAAGGAACTATGCTTCACTGCCTTGCCGTCATTACGCATGTATCTGGTATAGCAGATCGCGACAATGAAAAGAAATAGGGGAAGGGTTAGAGGGATCCATGTGTTTTTTTGTAGTGGATTTGTGTATGTCAAAAACTTTACCTGTAGTTTGGGTTCACCACATGAAGAGAAATTTTTGGTTACAGCAATCATTGATTTAGTTAAATATGAGTCCACGAAAGTTTTGGTAGTACAACCAAAACTTTAGGCATGATAACAATTATTGGTCATTGCAACTAATTGATCAGTCATGAAAATTAAGCTTTAGCAGCTATAACAGAAGCTTTGGTTGCAGTACCCAAAACTTTGGTGATTCCATATTTTAGTAAATCAATAGTTGCTGTAACCAAACCATTGATATAGATTTTCTTCTTCCTGAAATTCATATTTATTTTATTAATTTAGGTTTTTGTTATCATTTATTGACAGAATTTCAACTGATTTCATAGGGTTTGAACGGGACCATCAATATTCACCCTGTGACGGCTTTTTTTCTTCTTTTTCCATTCGAGCCTCGCGCAACAAGTTTTCGCACCGTCTTGCGAAACGTCCTCGAAACTTTTGCCCGCAATTAGTGGATAGGGGAAGTTTGGAGTGGAGTCTTTGGAAAAGGGTTGGGGAGGACTTTTTTGTGGTGTTGAGGGAGGTGCTAGTGGTTATAGTAGGTAGTAGTAGGTAGGGGTTTTTTGCTTGGGAAAGGAAAGATGAATTCGAGAACAGCAAAGTAAAAAGTAAAAAATGAAAATAAAAAATATCTTTATTCAAAGCATTTTGTCACTTGACTTTTTAACGGTTTACCAAGTTCATAATGCAACTAGTTAATTTATGGATTAGTAATTTGAAAAAATTACTTTGTCTTACATTTACGCAGAGCTTAAGTAATTTTAAACTTTTGTATAGGGTTGAATATTGTCATAGTACGCAAATTTTGTGTTGATATTTTTTTAACGTATAAAAAATCGCCCTCGAGAACACGTGCGTATGCCCACGTGTTCCCTGGTTCTAGCATCCCCCACTTGACTCGTCGTCACGACGTCGAGTGAAGGGTTGGCCACTTATGCGAAGCGCAAACAGGTTTTGCGTAAACACCACTTTTGCCACGAAAGAGGTAATGAATCGTGCGGCTTTTTTGCACATTCGCACGAGTTTTTGAATTTTTTCTAAATTTTTTAAGAATGCCTTTCACTATATTAATTTATGAAAAAAAAACTGTTGGCTGACAACAGGTCAGATTTTGAAAAATTTGGAAGAATCTTGAAAAAAACTTGAATTCGAAAATGTAGAATTATGAAATTGAAACTGCATAAAAATTTGTTTGAAACAAAAAATACTAGTTTGTACGGAAAATAAGGAATGTCTGACAAGAAACAAAAAATACTAAAATAGATAAAAAAGTATAAAAATACAATTATTTGAAAAAAACATCAACAGGAAAATAAAAAAAAAAACATATTATTACGATAATTATTTAAAAATACTTAAATTGTAATTTAGGTTGCCGTAATCAACAGATAAATTATCAGATTCAAAACTTTGGTCAATCAATATTGAACTAAATATTTTGTTATTAAAACTACACTATTTAAATCTGAATCAGTCGAATTTTAATTAATTGAATCTTGAATTAATTTTCCATTTATATGAATTTTATCATTTGGAATGAAATTAATTTGACAAATTTGGATTTTGAATTAATTGATTGATCAGACTGACAGCATTTGTTGAAATATATTTCTTACGTATTACCGATTGACTTATTGTACAATAAATAATGATGCCATTTACTCTGGAATTCATGAACATACCCTTGTAAAATGTGGTAAAAATGAACAAAAAAAAAATTAAACAATAAATGAAAAATACTAGATTCATCATTAAAAAAAAAGCGTTCAAAAGTTTTTTGAATGAAATACGTTATTATTCGATAATTATTTGCAAAATGATAAAAAGGTGATTTTATTATTTTTATTCAATAACATCTTTTTTTTTAACGAAGAATGATTAAAATTTCTATAAAATTTTATAGTATCATTATTTTCTACAATTCATGAATTTATCAAGTAATTTATTGAACAATAAATTAAGAAATTATGGTATTTTCTTTGTTTTTTTTATTTCGTAATGAATTAATCATATTTTCTTAAACTTTTTACATTTCTTTCATTTCTGAATCTTCCAATTATTTCAACATTTACTAGCTATGTAGTTCATGTGTTAATAAAAGAAATTTTTTCAATAAACTGTAATTTTTCGTTAAATTAAAAAAAAATCGTTAATGAAAAATGTCTGAAAATGTTTTGATTATAAATATTTAGACACTCAAACTATTTGTAAATAAATAAATATGTATTAGAAAAAAATCAAAACTATTGTCAAGTCAGGAAATCTTAAATGCCTGAAAATATTAACAATTTGTTTCGTGTAAGGACAAAAAAATTTTATTGACAAGTTTTACTGTTTTCATAAATTAGAGTTTCACTTTCTGAAATGTTAATAAACATTTTTCAAAATCGATAATAATCCAAAATTCTAACGAAAACGATCAACTTTTTTTTCAATATTTTGATGCAATGATCTTCGATTTAAAAGTAATAGCTTTATTTTTCCAAGATAACAGATTTCATCTATATACATGACAGAAAATTTAGTCAACTCGTAGTGATAGAATTCTGTCAAATTTATTTGTCAATATAACTGATTTGGTCAATTAAATTTGTCTCATTCCTTTTAATTGAACTTGTCAGATTTGACTAAAAACCTATCATATTTGACAGATTCAGTTTAAGAGAGCATTGAAAAACCAATTCAGTGTGCTGATACAATCATTGAATCATCTTTTGAAAAAACATTATTTCATATAATATCGAAAAAATCATCTTCCAGCCAAACGAATGTCGAGTAATATCCAAAAGTTGGCACTCTAAAAAGTCAATCTTATTTTAAGATGCAAAAAAATAAAGGGACTATTTAATATTCAAAAAGTATCTTGAATTCAGCCCATTTTCAAATTTATTTTCAAGCAAGCAAGTCCTAAATCAAGAGGATATGTCTTGAATCTTCATAATTTAAGACTTTCCTGCTTAAAATTGTGAACATGGACTAAATCTAAGATAATATTTGAATTTCAAAACGCCCCTTTATTTTGTTGCATCTTAAAATAAGATTCAATTTTTACAGTGGGTCCAAGCCACCAAAATTGGTCTTTAAGTGTACCCATCACAACGCGAAAAATGTCTCAACCTTGCCCTAAACCCGTAGGAACCTACCTCCTTGCGATTCGCCCACGAAGTCGCCGATATCGATGGATATAAACTTTATTCGCGGAGGCGTGGTTCTAAAAAGGAGGCGGCGTCGGTGGGATTCCTCGTCCTCCCCACGGGCATAGAACTCAGGATCTCGCGGATCGCCCCGAGTCCTTTAACAACGCGCCACGGAAACGGTCGTGTGCGAAAGCGCGAGATGAAATGAAGGGGATCCAGGTATTGGAGTGGTGGAGAGAGAGGCAAGAGTTGCACGAGATGATGGGATTCTTGGCTCCTGTGTGCGTCGAGCAAACACGGATTCTTACGTGCGAGGAGTGGAATCCGGGCTCGCTCGGTCGGCCAATAATCTTCGCTCGCTTTATCTCGATTTGCTTATCTTGCGGTGCTTTATGATCGTGTACCACAAGGGGCGGAAAAATCTTGTTCGTCGCCCAGTGATTCACGGGGACTGAGAGAAAAAATTTTCAGTTTCATTTGTTCCAACAGAATTTTAGTTGGAATTGGCATCATCGAAAATTTGAGTTGTGCTGATTGAATTTTCAGTCGCTTCAATTGAAAAAAAAGTTCGCGTTGCTCAGTAAATTATTATTAAATATTTATACAAAATCTTTATCAAATTCTTCAAAAAATAATCAAATTTTAAAAAAATTATCAACATTTATAAAGACTTCGGCATAAACAAATTCGTAGTTGAAAAAATAATTTTATTTATTATTTAAAAATTAAATATTTTAAAAGAGTAAGAGCTTAGATTGAGCGTAGCGAGGGTCATTATCACAATAATATAACCTTTTTTTTCCAGCGTTTGTGAATTTTCTTTCTACGAAAGACGAAGAAATACAAAATTATAAGTCTGGAAATTTTAAATTGAAAAACTGATTGACTCATTCCCTTTATTCTACTTGAAGTACAAGAAACGAATCATGTCCTTCAGATTTCCGACAATATTCGTGTACATTCGGAATTTCCAGAGTTTTCAAAATGGTTGATAGAGGATGTATGAGATAATTTATTGCAGTATAAATCACTCTGACTGGTAGTTTGATGACGTGCGTTCAAAAGAGTATCGTTGATGAGAAGAATTGAATGATTGAAGGAGACGTACATCCGATGTTTCGTTTCAAAAAATAAATTCATTCTCAAATTTTACTTGAAAATCTAACAACAAAAATTTATTTAAAAATTACTCTCATTTTCGCATACTAGTTTGTATTTGTTGTGAAATTATTTTGAAACGTCCTTCAAGTCTCGATGCGATTTTTTAATTCAAACTTTTTATCAATAGTCTTATCAAAGACATAAATAAAAATTTTAAAAATCGTATACATAAGTGCTGAAAATATTCTGGTACCAGTTTTTAAACTTACTCATCACTTCAGCCAACAACATTCAAATCTGCATAATCCAAGAGTATCTCAATGACTCGATTCAATGAATAATTGATGTTCCTAATCTAAAATTCCGTCACGCTTTTGTATGACAATTCAAAGTCATTTTTGTTTTGTTCTCAACTTTTCTTAAAACTATTACTATCTCCCTAAAATTCCCACATTGTCAATCAATGACACACTACATGCCAAAAAAAGCCAAACCTACGAGAACTTTTTTTCCAACCAGCAAAAAGTCGTAACCTCTCTCATCCGTCATCGAATTTCCCATGCACAAACCCCGTCATTATCGCTCGAATTCGCAATACGAGGGCAATATTTCCGTCATCACGTACAAGTTTTAGAGGGCCATTACGAGACGGCGTCTTCGACAGCGAGAAAAAGAGGACCCTCTTGAAATAAATGGATAGACACGCGGGACACACGTGCTTTGAATTATCGCCGATACGAGGAGAAAAAAAACGACGAGAGAGAAAAAAGTTTTGATTTCTGGAAGATCTCAGCGATACGTCGAAATCACTTCCCCTGGAGATCGCACAGGGCGGCAGCTGAGATGTATCGGTTGCACATGGCCGATGCGCATCGACTCGTTCCGATCGTTTGTCTAAACCATCCCTCCTTGTCACTGTCTCGCTCTTTCCGCTTTTATTTTGACTTTTTTTCCATTCGGTTTCTCTCTTTCTCTTGGCGTCGTTGTCTAAAAATATGTTCACTGCGCCCCCGCTGGGGCAAACCAGTGCAGCGGTGAGACAGAAGCTTTCTCCCTCGTCGTCGTCGACCGCGCATGGAGAGAAACTTTTTGGTTACAGCTATAACCAAAAAGTTTAGAAATTGAGAATGAGTTCTTTATTCTCCTTATTCTCCAATCTATTGTTCTCATTTTCGATTCAAGAGAATTTCTTGCTCCACAATCTCCAAACCGCGAGAATCGCTGCTCCGCCTTCTCCAAAAACAGAAATGTAAAAAAGCAAGTCATTTCACCTCACAAAATACAGGAGAACATTATGCTCCTCAGTCTCCAATTGCTAGCAACCATTCATTTAGTAGAATATCAGCCTAAAAATGTTTTTGGTAGTGCTGTATACTGTAGTATCTAGTAGATGATGCCGACTCTGTAGTTATACTCCATGTATGTTACTGGTAATATGACATGTTTTCTGGTAGGGATAACGGTATAAAACACCGCACACAGCAGCTCTTGACAACTTGATTAAATGAACTACTTGTGAAAAAACGTCATCATAGCGCGTCCAAGTTAATCAACTTGGATACAACAGTAGTACAACCAAAACTTTAGGTATCATGACCATATAATTGCAATGTAAAAAATAATCGCAGTTTTTCTATACTTGTGTATGAAAGTTTTCCCAAACAACGTCTTTATTACCACGGTACCAAACTCATATCATTCCAATAACTCAGACCATTCGACTCGAATCTGAATGTAATCGTAACTTTGATCCCCCCCCCCCTTCCCTATTGGTGATAAAATCGCGTGCACTCGAACACATCTCGTTCACCAGACGCACCTGGGGGCCCCTGGAAACCTCGCGTGGCGAAGACACCCGTTTGTCTGGGATTTTCACGCGCAATTGGTCGCGAATGAGCGGCAGTTCATAGATCGATCACAGCATCTTTTACGGCGAAAGAAAAGAGTAGTCATCGGAAGTAGTCTGTCAATTCGTGAGGCTTTTGTGTGTCGCGAGGGGCTGCAAGTGCCGAGTCACGCCTTGGCAAACAGGGATGTCAAACAGATGTCGAGACATTGAGCATCCCGAGATCCTGTGAGAGTCTGTCCTGAATTTCGCAACTTTCCTCGTCCTCTGCAAAATTCATAGTTTCTAATTAGTATATTCCTCAAATTTTCTGCTATAAATTTTCAATTTCATAATTTTTCGAGTGATTCATTTCTGAAAAATGTGCACAATTGACACCATGCCCAAAATCATGCACAAAACACGTTTTTTATCACGTATAAAAACAACATAACTCTATCTCCAATCACCCTGACATTTCGATGAAGCGTTTTTCCCGGTGCTCCACAATATTTTCAATCGCAAGTAGAAAAAAAACTGCCAGTCTGTAACAGAACGTGATTTCCCGTCCGCGAAACATTTGGTCAACGGCGATTCTGCACCTGACACTCGCAAAATCATTCGATTGGCCATTTAGTTTGATAAAAAGAAAAAATAATTCAACCCCCGATGATAGACGGTGATCCAAGATCTCTCTCACAAGGATCTTTTTTCACGACGTATTCGAGATAAGACCCCCCCCCCCTTCCCCTTCCCCTTTACTAGCAGTGCAAATGTTTTCCGTCTTTGTTTCTTGGCCTTTCTCGCGTTCGTTAAATGCAAAAGCCGTGTCGGCGATATTATTTTCTCGCGCGTTTAGCAACTCGGTGGCGAGGTTGTAGAGGGGGAGAGGGAAAGGGAGGTAGGGATTATTTCCTTCATCAGATGCAGATTTCTAAAGAAATACTTTCTATGGAACGCGGTGCATCAGTGCTCATGATGATGAAATAGTTGTTTATGATGTGAACATTGTTTTTCTGCGTTAGAACTTGATTTGTGTCGATGTGTAAATTGTGGATTATTGGTAAAACTGTGTAAGTCAGAAATTTCGAGGAATGAGATTTATTTTTAGAAAACTGATGAGTTGTAGTTTTGGAAATCTCAACTTTTTTATAAAAATTGAGAGTTAATGAATATGAAAATTGAGAAATGTGACTCATGATGCGTTAGAATATTTCAAGTTTTGTACAGATAGCTTTAAAATACGTAGAACATGAATAATGAAAAGTATTTATATTTTTTTTATAACTAGGTACATTCAAAAAACTTACAATTTTTAGTAAATTTTCGAAATAGGGTTTTGTAATCATTCTTGAGAATTTGTTTTTTATAATAGCAATTTTTCATACATGCATGAAATCATAATGATGCCTTAGGAAGATCATAAATTTCTGCAAATACTGATCAGTTCAAATGTTTCACTTTTCTGAATTGCGCATCTGGCAGCTACTCAAAATCACTGTTCCAAAAATGAATTCGCGTAATTTGCGCGTCAAAAAACTTGACGATTGAAACAATGTCGTATTCTGCGATTCCAAATAATCAAATATGATAATCATTTTACAATAACAAACTTTTATTCAAAATCGTAAGAATTTATTGCTACAGTTCCACTCCTTAAGAAATGAGCTCAAAATCAAGGAAATTCAAATCTTGATTTGAAAACAATCTAAAAAAGTCAAACGAAGTAATTGGAACATTTTCAAGAACTGCAACCTTGAAAACAAAATTCATGATTTTAGAGAGTCATCATGAATACAAAGAACTAAAGAACATGACAGTTGGAAGATGATTTTCTGTGACAAAAAAATAACGCTGTAGAATATTTTGAAAGAAAGACAACAATGTTTGTTTGAAAATGGTATAAGAAAATTTATGTGGAAGAAATTATACGGTTTTGAATTTTGTAACTACTTTTTTTACGTTAAACTCTTGTTTTCAACATTGTTGAAAAAATGCATTGCAATTTTTTCATAACCTAACATTGGAAAGTTCCATAAACAAATTGGAAATGTCACATGTATATTATGAAAAATTCTAATTATTATTATATGGTCAATTTTGTAATAAATATTTAGTATTTCTTATATGTATATCAAGAAAATTTTCCATATTTATGTATGGATAATTTTTTTAAACAGTAGTAAGATTTTTAACTTAGAAACTGTTAGAAACTTTTGATTGTTTTGCATGGCATAGAGATTTTGATTCTTATAAACAAGCAAATTTTTTTCTAAGAATCAGAAATTTTCTTAAGAATTTTGTTTTTTAAAAAATCGGCATTGTAAATGTTCTTAAACAAAATTTATTCCTAAAATGACTCCATAAAAACTATATAAAAAATTTTTCTTTCAAATTTGAGACAGTTTTATTAGAAATTGTAAATTTTTTATAATAAAATGCTCGAGCACCGTACATTTTTCATAAACTTCGATACTTTCATACAAAATTTATTTATCTTATTCATAATTTTTAATTTGAAACTAAATTGTATAGAAATTTACTATAATTCATTCGGTATGAAACAAAAAGTAAAAAAAAATTGTATGATGAATAAATATTAGTACATAAATTATATGTAAATATAAAAATGAATATAATAAATAAAAATAATATAAATATAATAAAATAATAAAATAAATGTATTATTAAATAGAAATATATGATCAATGAATGAAATTCAATTACTAAATCGAAAAATAATAAACTATTCTAAAAATTTTATCAAGATCACTTTGAAAGGAAAGTTTTTTCATGAAAATTTGTCTTAAAATTTTTATTCAGGTTTTCTCAAGTACATAAAATTTTTTAAAAAAAAGAGGCATAAAATTTAATATTTCATGTATAATTTTTCCATATACTAAGAATAAGTTACCTATATTTTTTTCAATTTTAAATATGGAAATATTATAATTCGTCATTATTCATAGAGTTTATCCATAAATATATTTAAAGCCGTATTAAAATTCGAATTTTGACTCATAATAGTTATAATTTATTGCAAATGTACGTAAACCATAAAAAAAACTCTATTTTATAGTTTATATACAAGACCCAATCATAAAATTCTTTTGAACACAATAATAAACAATCGCAAACTCAAAAAAAAAAATATTTTTTCGATGATGTCCTTATACTTCTGCACGGTACTGTACATCAAAATATCACGATTTTCTTCAACAGTAAATATCATCATTTCCCCCTTGATAGAACCAAAATTTTTCGACTAACTAATCTTCCCAACTTGGAAATACATCACCATTCAATGCTCTCGAGTTATTTACGGAATAAAAACGCAGTAGCTTCAGGGAATGAAAAATCGTGCCGCGGAAGGGTTTCCGGTGGCAGCGGCCGCGTGGGGCCCGATAGCGCCGTATCGAAGCCGATAAAGCCCGGAAAGAAAGACAAAACAGCCTTTTCTTTCTCACCCCGGGCTCGCGATCGAGAGCGAACGTGCCTAGGAAATAACAAACTCGTGATTTTTGATACGAGCAATCGAATCTTCTCGTGTTCGAGGCAATAATGGAATAACGGTACGCGGCTTTGTTCGTAACTTTGTAACCTCGGCCGGATGTAACGTGGAAAATCGAGACGGAGATGTTACGTGAACGATTCGTCGGCTTTTGTCTCGGGATTGCATTTGTTGTTCGTCCCTTTCCAGAAGAGTAATACGTCGTATTAGAACATCTCCATGCTGGACATTGTTATTTAGTGTTCATTTTCACACATTTACTTTCGTTTTTGATTAATTTCAATTTTATTTAATTCAATTTTATTTCATTACATTTAAGTCATGCACCCCATGAACAATAATTAAATTTGTGTCTAAAATATTTTGTCCCATTTTATGAATAATAATGAAATTCCCCATCATCAACTAATCATACAAAATTTACACAGATCTCAACAACTCAAAAAAAAGCTCTATCAAAACCCATCAGCTCATACCTCCAACAGACCCTCTCCAAACTCCAACAGACTCCCCTACACCTCGCAAAATCAACTCCAGGCTCCACGAATTCATCGAAATCAAACACCGCCAAAACCCAAATCAACCTCCCCCCTCGCACCCCCATAGACCTCATTCATTCCTCTCGCACCTCCCACGCCAATTCCTCTCTCCGCTTTTTGCGACCCCGCATTCTTACGGTCCACGCAGCATCCGCCCGCGAAATCTTCATTCAAAACCTCGCGCGATTCACTCATCCGTTTCCGGTCGGGTCAACATAATGATCCTTCTCGCGCGGAATGTGTCCGAATAAAGGAAACCGGGGCGGAAAAAAACAACATTCCCCAAGAACAAAAATTCGAAAAAAAAGAAATAAGGAATGCGGGGGGGGGGGGGTATTGAAAAAAATACCCCCACGGTCGTTTAATTATCAGCGGTACCGCATTAACTCGTTAATTGAGCGTCAGTTGTCGGGCATTGTACCCCGCTGACGCGCTTTGTGCCGAATATAGACGTGGGAGTTGAGCGTTACTTCTGTCTTTTTCAGCATATTCCCTGAGAGAGAGAGAGTGCACGATATTTTCGGGGAGAGGCGCACATGGCCCGCGCGGTGTTAATCGTATGCACAAATTAGAACAATGACGTACGTGCCATTATACTCGGTACGCTTCGGAACAACGCGGCTTTGAATGACACTTCTATGTGGATTCTCGAGATGGGGCCCTTTTGTCGTGCCATTTTCGGAGGGGGTAGGAGGAGGCGGGGGTGGATTATTATTATTCATTGAATTGAAGAAAACGTGAAACCAAGGCATCGCCGATGAATCGGATCGATACGCGAGAAAACAAGGCGTTTTTCGGTTTGGGGAGGGGGAATTTTGAAAAAAAACCAGCTGTTGTCACGTGCCCCCGTGGGCATAATGGGCCCGAGGAATTTCGGCTTTGACAATCGAACTCATTATGGATTCGAATGTTATTTGCATTGATGCCGGAGATTAATCGCGCGTGTGCGTGGGAGACACGCGTTCGTTAACCCTTTTATTGGGTCTTTTTCGGCGTGGCTGAAGCGAAAAAAATTTTCCTTTGTTGGGGCGGAGAGTTTATTGATGGATTTAGGGAATTCGATAGGTCTTGTTTGAGGGTTTGGTTGGAAAGGAAAAAATTTTGGAGGAGGGTTCGGTGATTGGGGTGGAATTAGGTTTTTTGCTGAATAAAAAAAATTGATTTTTCAATGGAAAGTGGGTTTTATTTATTTAATTTGTGAGTAGACATTTAATAGGAAATGTTTTTGTAGAAATTTAGAATTTTAGAATCGAGTGTATCACTTTCGAAAAAAAAAAACTAATATTTTAATCTTATATTAGAATTCTTTCCATGTTTTCTAAAGTGTTCTAAATGAGATTATGTTTACGAACAATAACGAATAATATTAAAAATTCTAAACTTTGGAATTTGATAAGGAATGAAATAGAAATTAGATTTATGGAAGTATCACTGAATTTTCGCTATAAATTTCAATTTTAATATCAAATTATGCCTATTTTCAATTACTGAGGTTAAATTCTGTTATACATCACTTTTCAATTTATTTACATTATTATTCGTGTTTTCCAATGTCAATAAAAATTTTTTGAAAGCTCTGACGTCAGATTTTGAAAATTTATTTAGGTGCGAGCCTTGCAGTTTGTTAAAAATATAAATAAATTCTGCTCCATCGTTTTAGGGATTAAATTATTCCTAGTACACTCAAAAATATTATACTAAACAACTCAGAAGCTATTGAATAACAAAATCTAATAACATGTAATTTTTTTATGTTTCAGGTAAGACATGGAACACCAAAAAGTTTCTATAATAGATGAAAAAAGCTACACTGAAGTACGAGCAGAGATCGAAGAATCATGGTAATGATGTTGAATTCTAAAACCTTTACTAGAACCTTCCAACATAACTCATATAAATTTGTGTGTATAAAACGTATAGAAAAAAACTACAATATAACTAAGCTTTTTAGAATTAATTTTAATTTCTTTATTTCAAAAAAATTAGAAGACAGTACAAGAATAAATGTATTGGAAAGTTCGAAACTAATAAATATCATTCTGGAATAAAAAATTTGATTAACAATCCTTGAACTGACAAAGTTGCAAGAAAAACTAATTTTCGTATATTAAAAAAAATTTATTACAAGTCGTTATAGTAATATGCAAAAAAATCTAGATATTTTCTGATTTTTACACTTCTTCTTAACTTGTTTTTGATAATTATTTGATGATATTTTAATAAAATAGTACAATTTACAAATATTTAAATTTTCAATGATTCCAATGATTCGAAATCAGCAAATATATTATTATGCGAATTTAAATTTGAACATTGAATTCAATTCTTCAATTTTCTGAATTACAGATTGAAATAATGAAATTCTTCTACTTTGATTCTCAAACTTTCAGTATGAAATTCCTAAATAATACATTTTTCCAAGTACCATTGAGAAATTGACTTAGAAAATTTTTGAATATTTTTCTCTATTATCAAATGTAAATTTGGTAGTATTTTTTAAAAAGCGTGACAAATTTGTAGCATTTATAAATAAAGAATATAAGTAAACGCCCAAAAAAAAATCTAACATGCACTACCATGCAAAAGTGTAGGGACATCATCGAAAATAACAATTTGTTGTAGTTTGCGATTGTTTTTTATTGCGTAAAACAAAATTTTATGATTAAGTCTTCTTATATACTACAAAATAGACTTTTTTGTTATGGTTTATATACATTTGCAATAAATTAGCTAATTATTATTAGTCAAAGTGTTGAAATTATACAGAAATAAAAAATTTTAATTTTTAAGTGGCATTATTTTTGTGCTGAAAAATAAATAAATAATTTTTTTTTATGCAAATTTTATATGCATTGATAAATATTCATGAGATTTGTTGTTTTAATATATTTTCATAAATAAGCGCATATTTTATTTGGTATTTTTCAATATTTTCATAAAAAGTTTGCATGTAAGGAACATACTGTGAACCATAACAAAATAATCTATTATCTAGTTTTTATGCAAAATTTTCAAATCATTTTTTGCACTTTTCATTTTTAATTAAAAGTTTTAATGCATTAATTAAAGATTTAAATACACTTTTTTATTTAAAAGTTATTGATTTCACATTGCATTTCATTGTTTCATGTCTCACAGTAAAGGAGTATTCTACTTTGGAAAAATAATAGATTGGCACTTTTGACGCTGGAAAAAAAATAACTGGAAATTTTCACTTTGGACAAATAACTGATTGGAACTTTTGACGTTGGAAAAACAATTGATTGAAACTATTTTCATTGCAACTTTTTTTTGGAACTTTTGTCGCCGTACCTATCCATCACACTCGTAAAAAATCAGAAACCACCCAACAAAGTTTCCATCAAACGCAAGATCGCGGAAATCCTCTTTAAAAGAAACCCGTCGACTCCCGATAACTGGAAAATTGGCAATTTTCCCCTCGCGGTTAATTCAATTTCCCGATCTTCCCCGACCGAAAGGGCTCGACCCCGCGATTGTTTCGCCGCCACCCGAAACTTTCCGAGTGGCGCTCGAAAAGAAAAAAAAATCACCTCCCAGGAATCTCGACTAATTCCGCGCTTATCGCGTCCTCAGGCGGCCATGTAAAAATGTAATCTGATTTACGGCTCGAGTCGAAGATAAAGAGTACAACGTCGTCGGATCGTTCTGATTATCGATGATTTACGGCTTTGCTCGCGACTCGCGCCGATAACGCGAACGCGAGAATTTTCGAAATTCGCGCCTGTCGATTTTCGTACTCGCATTATCTCTCGCACATCGCGGGGACGTATTTGCATTAAACTCAAACCCTCTCCTCCCCCCTCTTTCCTTTGAACCCCCTTCTCGTTCACTCTTCAGGGGATGGAAAAGCGTCGGTAATAAGCTCCCGCTTGTGTTTGATAAACCGAAAATTTCGCTAATGCCTCGGCCGAGGTTTTGTCAATAGCCTGGAAGGGGGGAAGGGGGAGAGGGTGGAGGAGGAGGGGAAGGAACGAAACGCAAAAGTTATCAGGGGACGGGAAAATATTTGCATTCGGCGGAGATTCATGAATTGATTTACGAGGGGAACATTATGGAGAATCAAAGGTGTTAATCTTTCGCGCGAATTTGTTTGAGGCTCGTGTATATGAGGTTGGGCAAAAATCCGGTGTGATTTGAAGCGTACTGTGTGATCTAGAGGAGATATGTTTTTCATAGGATGCGTCGAGTTTTTGAGGGGTTTTCCGAGTTTTTTTGGCTTTTGAGAAACGGTTCACTTTAAAAGTTTAAATTGAAGGTATTAATTACTTAATTACAATTAATACAATGTTACAATAATTTTTTCTTATTTTTGGATAAACGTCATATTTTTTTTGTTAAAGGATGATAGATATCATTTTTTTTTAAATAGTTTGTAATTTTATTCAATTTTCAATTGTGATGAGATTTTTCAAATTTAATAAATACAAAAGAAATATTAAATACATAAAAAGCAACTTTTCATAATTTGAAAAGTTAAATAGTGAATATAGGCGGTTGAATGATATCTCGAAAAATGATTTTTGGGGGATTTTCGGTGTTTTTTTTTAAGAGCGGTTTATCAAGAATATTTTGAATTAAAGATATAAATTACTTAATAATTGTCAAGACATTTTTCAAACATTCAAAGTGAACATTTTTTTGTAGCTTTATTTTTCATAAACGTCACATTTTTTTAATTAAAAGATGGTAAATATCAATTTTTTTACAGTTTGTACTTTCAGTCAATTTTGAATTCTAATAAGAATTTTTAATATAAGAAATACAAAAAAAAATTCAATGAATAAATAGCGAATCTCCATAATTTTTGAAGGTAAATAGTGAATAAAATAAGTCAAATGATTTTTCGCAAAATAAATTTTGACAATCAAATCATTGGTTTTTGTTTTTATCGTTCGAAAAAAATGCTTCAAGTCGCAAAAAATTCTATCGAAAATATTAAATTGAGCTGAAATATCTGATCGAAAAATTCAAAAAGTTTTGGTACTTTCATTCTATTTTGAAGTTCATGTGAATGTAAATAATATTATGTTTCATAGTTTTGAAAAATAATTAATAGAATTGTTGTTGAAAGAGTTCAAACGCTATTTAAATATTTATAAATTCAAAATGATGTGCACAAAACAATTATTATTTACAAAAAAATGTTTCTTTTGAAAAATTAAAAGTGTTTTGATAAATTAGAGTAAGAGAAAAACAAAATAATTTTTTCTAAAATTCCAATCAAATGGTTTGAGCGTAAAAAACATTTAATTGAAAATTTTAAGAATGGGAATGCGAAGATTATAAGTATTTTTCTTTTCTGTTAAAAGTGTTTCAATTTTTATTTTAAATTAAATGTTTCAATTTATTAAACGCAAAATTAAATATTTAAATTTTCTTACATTTTCTGAAGAATATTATTTATTTTTCAAGTCAATGACATTTGCATTTTTAGTTTTTTTTTAACTCTACTCTTTCTACAATATATTGTTTCACTTAAAATAGTGACAGAATTTGAAGAAAACACATATATTATGTGGCTGACGAAAATTTTTATTTCCTTATAAATTCAAAAAATTCAAACAATGTTTACCTTAAAATGTAGGATACAAATAGGAAAATCGATATATTGTACGAAAATTTTGAGTATAAATTAAAAGTTTTTCAAAAATCGTAATAAAAATATGCATCAATGTATATACAAAATTTTTAAACTAAAGTTATCATGAAAAAAATTTTTTTAATTTTACAAAAAATCGAGTAACTTTCCATAAAAATTAATATGATAAGAATATCAAAAATTTCTAGGTTTTTCTGAATTTCTGTAAAATTTGAGAATTTGAAATTAGATTTTGGAAATTTAAATTGAGAATTTTAATTCAGCCTAAAATTTCTAGATTTTCTGAATATCTTTTCAATCTGATAATTTCCTTTTCTAAATTTATAAATCTTACATTAAATTTCATCAATTTAAATTCAGAATTCAAATTTAGAATGAAATATCTAGATTTTCTTCATTTCTGAAAAAATTTTTAACATTCAAACTTAAAAGAAGCTCTTGAAAGTTATATGAACACTCAAAATTTTTTTTTCAATAATAAAATAGTTTATTCATCAACCGCATATAGTAATGAATTTTAGGTTTAAAAAAAAATGTATTTGAAGTTTCTATTGTATTGAATTTTTAAATTTATTTAATGAAATATTTGTAATAAATATTAATATTTAATTTTTTTATTTAATTTAATGAAATACTTGTGAGAAATATTACAAATTTTTTTCAATTTTCAATTTAATTAATATTAGTATTTATTAAAATATTTGTAATTTTTTTCCATTGTATCTAATTTCCATTCATATTCAAAATTTCCATTGTAATTGGCAATGGAAATCAATACATAATCAGTAAACTTCGTAATATAACCGTTATTGACTCAAAAAACAGTGTTTTCAGCTCCCCACATTTCAATTCACAACAACTCCACAAAAATCATTTCCTTTCACAGCTTTCCAGTGAACGGAAAATTTAAAAAAACACAGAAAAAATTTTCCTCGCACTCTAAATAACCCCCCTCCCTTCCAACTCTTCCATCCGACACCCCAAAATATACTTAGCTAATTAAGACTCACCTTACCATCACCCTTTCCAGGGCGCATCAGTTCATCCGGATATCATTTCGCCTCGGCATTGACGTTTTCAATCAAATTAATTGAATCATCCGCCTTTTGGGAGGACTCGCGCGAACAAGTCCCGCGCCTCGTAATTACTCACATGGCCGGCGACGCGCTTTGATCAAGCCCGTGTTTTTCTTCGCCCGGGCTATTTAATAGACCTCCTTGCTTTCATACTTGGCGCGCATCCCCTTCCAAAACGGACGAGTTTTGCGCGCAACCCCCCTCCCACCCCCCTTCCTTTTTCGCCCGAGGATGTTTTAATTATTTTAACTCGCCCGCGAGCGTCTAATTTTCGCCCGTTTTCTTCCTCGACGTCGTGTGTCACAAAGCGATCCCGGAAAATCGAGCATCCCGCGATTTGAAACCTTCGAAGGGCCCAAAGGAGATTAAAGCCCTTTCGCACTTTTCTTACCATTCGTAATTGAACGGCCGCCGGGCGAATTAAAAGCTCGGCGGTGTTAATTAATGGTAATTAATTAAGGTTCGATGCGGGCGTCGCCATGTTTACTTCCCGGCTACGGGGTCACGATGAATCCTGTTGGAGGGGAAAAAAATTTTTGGGTGGCGGGAGAAGGGAGGGGGCAGGGGCCGATAATTAGAAATCCGGATAATTAATGAAGCGCGATACGGCGAATACCGAAGGCGTCGAGCGTATTTCCTGTCGCAAGTTCTTCCGCCTGATTGAATTTGGCATAATTGCCGGTGGGAGCTCTCAATACTAATATTCCTGCCGGTTCGTTGCGAGAGAGTTAATCCGAGGGTGCGGGGCGTTGTAAAGAGATGTGAAGTACAGTGGAACGAGGCGAAGTTTTCCAACAGAGATTTGAAATATTTCGTTGGACTTGAAATGTGTTACTCTTGGTATGGGTTTGGGTGCTGTTTAATCTGCGAGTTGTCGATGTGGAGGGAGTTGTTTTGAAAGTTGTTGGGTTTTTAGAGGTTATTCTGGTTTTGGGGAAATTTGGTGAGTTGTAAGATTTTTATTACAAGTGATTGAAGAATGTTAAAAGAAATCAATGAACAATGAATGTCAAATTACAGTCATTGTGCAAAATTTATGTTTGTATTTTTTTTTACATTGAAATTTCGTTGAAAATTTGGTTAAAGGCTACTTGTCTTAAACTTTTTAGTTTTTGGGTTCTCAAAGACTATTCCGTATTTCAGAAAAATTTGTAACTTGCAAGGAAAAACTGTTAAATTTTTGTTACAAGTCTTTCAAGAATGTTAAACGAAGAAAACCAATAAATTTTTTATTTGAAGTACTGTATAAGAAAATTTCATATTGCAATTATTGTTTGAAATATATTTTTGTGTTTTTTTTCCATCGAAATTTCGTTGAAAATTTCGTTGAAAGCTACTTGTTTCTAAACTTCTTGCGTTTTTTGAAAATTATTCCATTTTTGAAGAAATTTGGCGACATGCAAGTAAAAATTGTAAAATTTTTATTACAAGTCTTTAAAGAATTTTTAACGAAGGAAATAAATAAATTTGAAATTTCAAGTGACTCATAAGAAATGCCATATTACAGTTAATAAAAAAAATATATTTTTGTAAGTGTTTTTTTTTTTTTTTGATAGAAATTTCGTTTACAATTTTGTAAAAAGTTACTTGTTTTGGAAATCTTTGAATTTTGGGTTTTTAGACATTATTCAATTTTTGAGAAAATTTAATGACTTGCAAATAGAAATTGTTAAATTTTTATTACAAATCTTTAAAGAATGGTAAACAAAGGAAATCTATTAATTTTCAATTTGAAGTAACTAATAATAAATGTCACGTTTCGGTCATATTAAAAAATATATATATATTTTTTTTTCTATTGAAATTTCGTTGAAAATTTCGTTAAAAGCTACTTGTTTTAAAACTTCTTAGGTTTTAGATTTTCGAATATTAATCCATTTTCATGAAATTTTGCAGACTTGCAGGGAAAAATTGTTGGATTTTTATTACAATTCTTTAAAGAATGTTAAACGAAAGAAATCAATAAATTTTCAACTTGAAGTACTTTATAAGGAATGTCATATTATAGTTATTGTTAATGATTTTTTTTTTTTTTTTCGATAGAAATTTTGTTAAAAATTTGTTTAAAAGCTCTTTGTTTTAAAACTTTTAAGGTTTATGAGTTATAACTTAATTTTTTTACTTTGCTGTTTAACAATGTTGAAAGAAGAAAATCAATAAACTTCCAATTTGAATTAACTTTTTAGAAATATTATATCACAGTTATTGTGAGAAATTTGTTATCGTTCTTTTTTTAATGACATTTTTATTCCTAAATATTTGTTTAAGAGCTGCTTGTGGTGAAAATTTGTCCTTGATTATTCAGTTTTTTATAAATTTAGATATTTTCCATTTCAATATGGAGAGTATTACTGCAGTAATAGTAGAAGCTTTAATAAAAAATTTTTTTGAAACAACTAAGAATTACGTAAAACTCCACTACTCATACTTTCAATTCTATTTGAAATTTGAATAATATAAATTGTTACTAAATCTTTTTTTTTTCATTTTCAAGTGAAATTTACATCTTTATTTCAATATCAATATTTTGATATTATTTGAGTCCTTATAAAAATTCGAGATAACAACTCAACATTTTTTTTCACAATAATAATAGTAAACCAACTTGAACCATTTATTACAATCTTAAAATATTATTTCGTAATTAGAAGCACTTATTGGTAAAGACTGATGATTGAGTTATGTTGTGCAATTAGCTTTTTCAGAATATGTTAGCAACATCCATTTCGTAAATTTGTAGTAAAATTTTTTCTGAAAATCTTAAAATATTGTCGTCAAAAAGAATCATTTTCAATTAATTTATATTTATAGTTCAAGTTAAGCTAGAGGTTGATTGATGATTTCATCATTATGGATGTTATTCAAAATTATTAAATTTATTGAAGGAGTGAAAATTATCATATCTTGTTGAATAAAGTAATGAAACTTATAAAACACTTTGATAGTTAATAACTATTCATCAAAACTCTA
Organism: Platygaster orseoliae; assembly: GCA_030522825.1. NCBI lineage: Eukaryota > Metazoa > Arthropoda > Insecta > Hymenoptera > Platygastridae > Platygaster > Platygaster orseoliae. Next base: position 42,575 of record JAPYZL010079440.1, read on the forward strand.
ATTTCTCTCGTAAAGTCAAAAAATCTCATCAGTAAAAAATAAAATAAAAATCTACACATTTTAGTAAGGTTTTGATGACAAAACTCCTGGAAAAACACGCAACTTTATTTTATCAAAAGCTGGCAAAACATCAGTAAAATAAAATAATATAAGTAAAAAAAATGTAATACGAAAATTTTTTTTGAAAGAATCAATACGTTCGAATACTCCAGAAACACGAAATTATTCTTTATGTTTCTCATTTTTGTAAATTTCCGCACAATCGTGTTGTTCCCTGATGTTTGATCATTCAAAAACGCTCGCAAGTTTTGTTTGCTATAGGCTTATGTAATGTGAAAGATAACCTGTTCTTACTGTAATTTCGAGTTTCGTAAAATCATGTTTTCTTCCGATGACATGAATATAGTCTGATACTTTGTACTCTAACATTTAATTAGTGGATATTGCCGAGTTTGAACGAATGATTTTTATCAACTTTTGATAAATTTCCAAACATTTTACAACTTCAAGATATTTCAGATGTGTTTTTCAAATTTCTATAAAAGCAATTCTTTTTCATTATTTTACTCAAAATTTTATATAATTTGATAATAGTTATAATAAAATAAACACAAAATTTTGATAACAAAATAAAAACAGAATTTTATATAATTTCATTAATTTCATACTTGCTCTATGTTCCGTAACATTAGCACACTTTTTCTATTATTGAAATGGCTGTAACTTCAATATCTATAACCCGATTTACATGAATTTAGGTGCGTTTGAAAGAGGATGAATGTACCTTTTTAATGCTGCAAATTTTGAATAAATCGGTATGTGTGTTCTTTAATTTATTAGATTTCTTTATTTTTAAACTCAAAGTCTTGGCTACACGACGCGTTAACAATGTTCGCGTTCGACGTCCCAGTCAGTAACACGTACAACATCCCCCAACATCGTCACGAACCCCACGGGCGTCCCCCCTCGATATCGCGGCAAGTTCTGATTAGTCGTAGAATTAATGATTCGAAAATCAATACCCGCGCGATTCCCAAGAGTATCGGGAGCACCGCGCGATGTCATCCGGCGTAAGTGGAAATCGCATGATACCGAGAACCCAAGTCCCCGGGACGGCTCCATTTTATCGCCCAAAAGCCCTCTTTCGTCCTTTGATAACTAATTAGTGTTTTACCTCCTTCCACGGCTTCTTTATCGTCCCAATCGGAGGTCGCGCATGAAAGGGGAGGGGGGAGGGTAGATGGAAGGTTCGGATGAGGGTTCGCCGACTGAAAACCCTTTTCACTGTGCATCGGCGTTTCTGCTCCCACTCCCGGCATCCCAAAAGATGGTAATCAAAGGATTTTCAGGGGCGAAAGTACCGAGGGACGAGGAGGGAAAGAGAGGACGAGTCGCCGAAAGTGACGGATGGAAAAGCGAATTGCCGAAGGCAGAAGTGTGCCCTTAGACCGTGGAGCTGGTACTTGGTTGTCGTTTTTATCAATGTACTGATTTAGGAAAATGAGGTATGTTTAAAGGAGGATAGATTGTAGTTGCTGCGCATATCATGGAAGCAGAAGATAACCAACGGAGAAGTCCTCAGCCGCATGAAGAAGAAAGAACTCTTAATAACAGTCAAAAAAAGGAAAACTCGCTACATCGGTCACATGATGAGAGGTGCGAAGTATGAAATTCTACAATTAATTATCGAAGGCAAAATCCAAGGGAAGAGATCCATCGGTAGGCGGCGAAATTCCTGGCTGAAAGATCTAAGAAGATGGTTCGATTGCTCTTCAGTGGATATATTTCGCATGGCTGTGTCAAGAACTATGTTAGCCAATTGGATCGCCAAACTTCGAAAGGAGACGGCGTAACAAGAAGAAGAGAGATTGTAGTTCATTTAGTCCGACGTTGTCTTTTGTAGAATGCATAGTCTCTCTGTTAATTTTATGAATTCTGTGGCACGATGTAATTTGGAATTGTTTCCACCCAAAACTTTGGTGGGCTCAAATTCCACTAAAACAATGGTTACTATAACCAAAAATTTTACGAATAATCCAACGAATTCGAAAGTTTCGAAAAAATTCCAAGATGTCTTCCATGAAACACGAAACAAAAGGTTCTTTCCCCTTTTCCCAATTGGAACGCGTCTAATGATCGAAGGCTCGCCCGAAATAGTGGATGATATATTTCATTCGCGAAAATGCGCTCGGGGAGAGACGGCCGCGACAGACGCCATAAATATCAGGAGCGTTCTTATATTTTCATCACGGGTCATCATTAAAATTTATGTTATGATCAGAAGTGCGCGTATATATCAGCAGTCGGCGGTGGCGCGAGGCTGTTCTCGAGTCGGGGGGTGGTAATATTGTAATCTATGTGTAGAAGAATGTGGGAAGAGGCGGCGGAATAGAGAAAGCGGCGTCGAAAGCGGGCGAGGATGAAAAAGTGGCTGAATGGCAGAGCCTGCTTGTATGGGGTGGTTTCGTTCGCGGGGTCGAAACAATGACGTCTACGCCAAATCCGGGCACTATTCTTTTTCTTCGCACTGTTTTACGGGGTGCTATTAGTCCTTTATAGTGACACCTGAAAAATACAACGGAGTGGGCTCGGTGTTCAACAATCCGGAATAATCTGAGAGGGATCGGAATTTTCAGCGTGTTACGTTTCGAGTGTTTGAGTTATATTTCGAAAGGTTGGACTTTTCGGGGATGTTAGAAAATTAGTCATATAATCTTCCTTTTATTGTTTACAAACATTCAAGAAACGCCGATACGTTGAAGGCGGCTTCCAGCGGAAGTTTGGCACCGCGACAATACCGGCGTCGTACCCGCCTCGGGGCATCGGCTAAAAAATGAAGAAACCCCTTTGATGTTCCCCGCTGTCCTAATGAAAAATTACAGCCCCTTCTTAAACATCATTAAACACAGGCGCTCGTTCTCTATCGCCATAAAACCAGCCGCGGTACATTGTCTTTGTCTCGCCAGATCCAACTTCCTCTACAAGAAGAACACTTTTTCCACAATCAGGAACCGATGCATCGCAAATTTCATGAAAAGTGTGCATCCACAGTTATTTTCGGAACTTGGCAGAATCAAGGGAGACTGTCAGGTGTCAGTGTTTATTGATGGAGTAAAGCTATTAGCGGGGTCGATTGAAGAATTAACATATCGTTTCTTGGACAAGAATAGATCCTCTTCGTTTGGGATTCTCACTCGCGTCCCTAGGACGACAGCTTGGTAAAGAGATCTTCCTGGGACGTACGTCAGCGTCGATTTGCCCTCGCGACGTCGAAAAAAGAGACGGGACGGTTGACGAAGACACTGATCGGGGGCGATGGTGGTCTTTTTTGCCCCGTTTTCCGGCGTTTCCGGGACACAAAAGGTTCGCCGATTCGCGGGCATTTGCATGGAATCGATTGTTTGGCGGCTATTTTATAGTTTCACAATTGCGATTCGACGCGGTCCAGCGGCAGACAATGGGGGCTCGACAAAGCCAATCATCTTTGCGGTGCCTTCGTACGATTGGCAGATTATGGATAGTTCCGGGAACATTACGATAACGCTGGCTCGGCGATTTCGATGACGCGCTTCGCGACTCGCGTCATCGTTTTACGCACGCCTAATTGGCGCGGTCGATGTTGGACAGTCGTGTTATGACGGTTCGCGATTTATGGGAATTTTCGGTTTCTAGATGAAGGGTTGGTGAAAATGGGGAAATTTTTTGGGAAGAGAAAGTGGGATTTCGTTACATAATGAAAAAGGTTTCCGTTATGCGAGTTGGTAGATAGTAGTGTCAGACGTGAACACGCTCATGGTTTGTGCAGATATATGTTTAGAGGTGTGTAGTAGTATCTACTAGTAGTAGGTCCTATGTAGGAGTGTAGTAGAGAGTACAGGAGTGAGTAGTATGTAGTATAGGAAAGTAGTAGTATCTTTGGGAATCATTGGCACGGTCGATGTTGGACAGTCGTGTTATGTAAGACATGAACACGTTCATGGTTTGTGCAGCCATGTCTTCAGGAGTGGAAGGTCTTTGTAAATCATCTTGTAAACAAAGAAATTCCTTTTCGGTGAAAAAATTTGTTTTTCTACAATGTAGTAAGTCATACTAACACTTCAAAGTGTCAAAATTGATAAAGTAAAGTATCAAGACGCCAATTATAATAATACAAAAAAAACTCACCATCAAAACCTGACTCAGGGTTAAAGAAAGGACAAGGGGGCGCTTTCACTTTTCTGACAATTTCGTAAAAACACATAAAAGCTCCTCGCGAGTAGCGCCATGAATATTTTTCGTGTAATCCCGGTCCATTGTTCCCCGCTCGATCTCTTAATAATAAATACAAGGGGGATCCGATCCGGGAGGTGATTAGGGATGGCACGGCGTGACATGCGATGGTTTTTTGCGAAACGAGGCCGGAGGGTTAGAGGGGGGCAGGGAGGGGGAGCCAAACGAGCCGAGATACAGTTGGCGGTAAACAGGGAGAGAGAAAGGAGAGAGAAACGAGATCATTCGCGCCCACGGTGTAATGAGAAAATTTGAAATATCGCCTCCAAAACCCCGACCCCTCTCTTCCTCCCTGGCTCCCCCTCCCTCCTGCCCTCTGAAAAAGCGTAACAGCTTCGAAGTCATAAACGGCTGATCTACCCCGCGTTTCCTGACTCCCCCGGGATATTATAAGACCACGTTCTTTCTTCTCAGCCGATGGCCCCCGAATTCGCATTTTTCGCGGTGAACCGGCGATGCATATTCGAGGGATACTATTTTATCAGCTTCATTTTAATAAATTACTTTTTCTTTCCCCTCCTTCCCCGTCTCTTCACCCACCGTAAATCAAGGCGACGTTGGATCATAAGCGCCAGCTAGAAGGGAAGGAGAGGGGGAAATTCTTTCGTTAATACTGATTATCGTTCTTTTTGAAAATTGGAGTTTTTTTCAGGTACTGAATATTGTGGAATTGAGAGGTTTGAGCATTTTTTTTATGAATATGTTTCAAGGAATGGACATTTATTTATACATGGGAATTATAGAATTTTATTTTGATGTCAAGAAATATGATTAATTTTAGAAAGAAGTTGTTGTAAAATTGAAGGGAATATTTTTTCCAGATTATATCTAACTTTGAAAAAATGACATACCATTTGAAGTTTGTAATTAAATATAGATCTTTTTAAGCTTCAAATAAATTTTTCACACACAAATTTTCGCTAATCTTTTTTTTTTTCATTTCTTGGTTTCCTTCATGATAAAAATCAAAAATAACTTTATCTCAATTTCGCAGAGCTTCAGAAATTTTAAACGAAATCTTCACTTTCCAGATTCTGGAAACAAGTCCATTTTCCAGAATCACTTAAGACCCTTAAAATCATCGGAATCAAGTGTAATTGACTCCAACGATATATCTTACTATTCAAGAGCGGATGAAAAAAAAGACAAGTGCTTTTTTGGCTCGACCGGGAGAGTTTTTTGCCCCGGACGATTTTTTTCGTGCTGCGATATGCCAGCTGTTGTGCGAGGAGGATCGGCGTGTGTGAACAGTGCTTAAATACTGGTAGTTAGGTGCGTCCAAACAGACGGTTGTGGGAAGGAAAGCCGGGTAGAGGGCTGTTGGAGCATCTGTAGAAATAGACGCTTTCTTGCTTTTATTCGGTGTCTCGGTTGCTCGAAAAGAAACACGAGCTACAAAGTGGACCTTTGACCTTGACATTCTGGATGGTTTTCCTAGTCATGGAAATCGAGTCAAGTGCTGAAAAGTCGTATCTTTTGCAGGGAAGACATAATTTTGGAAGTGCTTGAATAAAAAAAGTTTGGGTGCTCAGGAAAAAAAGTTTGGAAATTATCTTGTTTTAAATTATCAGTAAGAATGAACTTTTAGAAAATATAATTTTGAAGGTCAAAGAACTTTGACTATCGTGGAAAAAAATTATTGATTCAAAAATTGTTATATTGGGTTAGTTTCATCTTGAGTTAAAAAAAAATTAGAGTTATAAACAAATTGTTATGCACAAAGCAAAATCTGAATTACCTGGACAATTTGAAACGATACGACTACTGGGCAACAAAATTAGGGAAATGTTTAGACGTGGATATTTTTATAAAAAATCGAAAGCGAGGTATTTTTCAAAACTTTTAGATAATTTTTTTGATATTTGAAATATCATTTTCAAGTTCGATATTTCATCATGCAGGCAATTGGATTGTATTTTCAAAAAAGAGAATCAAATTGTATCTCTTGAAATTACGAGATGAAAATAATTTTTGATGACTGCAATGATTGAATTCGTTTTTTGGATCCAAAAAGTACGAATTGCCTGTTCTATGTAAAAAAACAATACAAATGGCATACTTAGATGAATGAGTATATCAAATAATTTTACAGTTATTGTTTAAAAAACAGTACAAAAGATTTCAAAAATATTGCAAAGTATGTTCATTTCTTTTTTATTTTAATTAATGATATATTTCTTAATAATTCCATATGAATTTCGAAAAATTATTATAGGTATAATAAATTTGACAAGAACATTATTACACTCCATTAGCGAAATTTCAGGAAATGTATGTAATTGAAGAAAAAAATGTAATAAAAAAAATTTTCTGCGACAGCAACGCTATTTTCTAGCACAATGTCAATTTAGCACAAATCAATAGTTTATTTTATTTATTATGCATATTTTTATGAATTCCGTGCACAGGACAATAATAAAATTATTTTCTAGTATATATTTAAAAATTTATCGACTTTTATACTCTTTTTAGTCAGAATTTATATACAGGGTGTACCAAAATCCTCGTACCAAAAAGAAATCTAATATTACTTTTTGGATTTCAAGTCGAAAAGTCCTTTGCCATTTTTTACAAAAGTCAAAATCAAAAAAGTTATTCAAGTTTGAAATTTAAACAATAAACGTGCTCTTCCGAGGAGTGGGGATAAAAACCACATTCCAAAACTTATTCAAATTTTCTTCATATTTTTCTGAGTCTGAAAGTCCTTTGCCACTTTTCGCAAAACTCAAAATCAAAAAAGATATTCGAGTTCAAAGTTTCAACCAATCAGATTTCTTAGATTTCAAACTCGAATATTTTTTTCGCTTTGAGTTTTTTGAAAAGTGGCAAAGGACTTTTCGACTTAGAAAAATATGAAGAAAATTTGGTTTGAGTTTGGTTTGTGATTTTTGTCCCCACTTGTCGGAAAAACGTATTTATTGTTTAAATTTCAAACTTTAATAACTTTTTTGATTTTGAGTTTTGTAAAAAGTGGCAAAGGACTTTTGGACTTGAAATTCAAAAAGAAATATTGGATTTCTTTTCGGTACGTGGATTTTGGTACACCCTGTATATAGTAATTGATTTCTGAAAAATGTGCACAATTGTCCAGTAATAAATTAATACAGTGCTCGAAAAATTTTTGCACAATCAATAACTTCTCATTTTTATGTATTTATTCACAGAAGTATATGAAACTATTGCATAGTACTCATCTGAAAATTTCGAAAATGTATAACTGAAAATTTTGAATTGCATAATTATAGTTATTAATTACTAAAAAATGGGCATGATGTCATTTGTATACGAGTTTCATCTACACATTTTTATGAATTCGTTCACAGAACAACATAAAAATCATTCCATGATATCAATTCAAAAATTTCGAAAATCGTATGCCACAAATAATAAATTTTGAAATTGCACTACCTAATTTCAAAAAAATGTACCCAATCATCCAATGCAAAATTATTCCTATGCTCAATAAACTTTTGCTCAATCAACACCATTTGTTCAAAAAATTACAAAAAAAAAAATTGCATGATACTCATTTGAATATTACGAATACTTCTTACTTATAAACTTATTAAATTTTTTGATAATTAATAACATTACCTATCATAATTATTGATAATAAAAAATAATAAAGCATAACGTATTACATTTACAATTTAATAATAATAGTAATGAATTTCTGAAAAATGTGCAGAATCAACAACATCTCATTTTTATGAATTCGTTTACAGATCAATATAAAAATCATTTCATTATATCAATTTCGAAATTTCAAAAATTGTATTCCCAAAATACCCTTTCAAAATTTGGTACCGAACTTAAAGAAAATGTATACAATCCTTGGGTACAAAATGAATTGTGTGCTCAACAAATTTTTTCGCAATCTACACTATCTCATTTTCATAAACTTTTTCACAAAATAACATAAAATAATTCCATGATACTCATTTAAAAATGAAGAACATTTATTACTCTTAATTTATAACTTCATAATAGTAATGAATTTTTACAAAATGTGCACAATCAACACCATCTCATTTTTATGAATTTTTTCACAAAACGAAATAAAATCATTGCATGATGCTCATTAAGAAATTTCGAAAAACAATCACTCTACATTTTTAATTGCATAATTATAAAAATAATTTTCTGAAAAATGTGCACAATCGTCCAGTGCAAAACAAATCCAGTGCTCGAACAATTTTTGCACAATCTATATCATCTTATTTTAATGCATTCATTTCCAGTCAAACATAAAAATCATATTCTTACATTAATTTGAAAATTTAAAAAATTTTATGACCTCAATTCGGAATTCCGTAATAACAGTAATGAATAACTGAACAAATGGTATAATGTCAATTGTGCACGAGTTTATTATGCACATTTTTATGAATTCATCCACAAGACAAAAAAAATCGTTCCATAATACAAATTCCAAAATTCCGTAAACTCTATGCCATAAATTTCCCATTCCACAATCACATCACCGAACTTTTAAAAATCTACACAATCGTCCAGTGCAGAATAAATCGCTCGATAAATTTTTGCTCAATCAACACCATCTCCTTTTTCCTCCATATCTCCACATACTCGAGTTACCGAACCACGCTTGGAACCCGTCCGAAAACAGCACTCTCAGCATCCGCGGAAAAGAGGAAAAGGCACGTATAATGATAATCGATTGGGCGTCCGATGCCAGTAGCCGTCTTAATGACAGTGACGACCTTCGCCCCGATCGTTACTCGTAAGAGTCGCCCGTGTGCGCGGTAATGACTCTCGTCACGAGAGAGACCCCGCGTCTCCCCGACAATCGCGTCACCCAACTTATTCGCGACCCTCGCATTTTCGGCCATTAGCGGCTAGTGCATGAAATAAACCACCCCCCCCCTCTCCCTCCTTCCTTTCCCGGAAACAACGGAAAAAAAGCGCGATAATCGCTTTTTGATAGAAGGACACGTGCCTCGGTCGCGTACACGATGTTTCCGGTGGCGGGGAATTAATTATTTCTTCAAAGCCCCGTCGGACGTCCCGAGTTGTTGGAGCGGGGTTTCCCCCCTCCCCCTCCCCCTGCGCCCCGCGCACGGTATATCTATCGGATCGCGCAGATTGGCGCGATATCGGAAACGACGACGGTAAGAGGCGGGCGAGATGATGCGAGAGAAAGAGGAGAAGAGCCGACGCGTACTAGTAATGACCCATTGTTTCCTGCAAAAAACCTTGACGATGTTATCGATAATTACGAAATGATATGGGAAGCATAAATACATATCCGAGCGGAGCGGTAATACACGGCAATTGCGGTGACGGAGACGGATGCGTATCGATACGTTGCAACGGGTCACATCCGTCGCGTATTTGTCACGCGCGCCTGTCCGTTGGAATATCGGGAAATTGTTTTCTTTTTTTAAAATTTTTAATTTTTTTCCAGCACGATCGGATTATTGTGGTACACTTAAATCCCCTTCCCCACCTCCCCCTCGTTGTATTTCAAATCGGTTTTTCCAAGCAAAGAAAAAACAATCCTATACGTTGGCCCGTGATAAAAGGCCGCGACTAATTGCCGTCATAGAGCGATTCTCTTTGTCATACAAATAAGCCGAATTTCAATAAGGGGAGGGTGGAAAGGGGTAGTTTCGCGCGTGGAATCGAAAGAACCTCGAGGACCGTGAAACTCTTTTTCCTTTTTCTTGCAAAGCCAGCGCGGAAAGGGCCTTAATCTTGATCCCCTTACACTCGCTTCGCTCCTGATTTTCTTTTTTTCCGGAAAACCGGGGCTTTGTCTACGCTCGAGGACTTGCCGCGCCGGACGACGGTGGGGATTGCCTTTTTAAACTTTTCCCATAAAGTATCTAATAAATATTGCTCGCAGGCCCGTTGTTCTCCCCGGATATTAATTATAGACGCTTTTATATTCAAAGTAGCCGCCCTATCTGCGGATCCCTCGGAGCCCTTGGAACCAGCTCTTTATCCGCTCGTCTCACAATGCGCGATAAACTGACCAACCCTTGCGAAAAGGGTTAGTTTTTGAGGAATAGCGGTCTCTTCGATTAATATTCGGTGAATTTTCCGTTGGGGGAGAGGGATACGTTGAGATGAAATGTTACACGTCAAAAGAGCAGGGAGTTATCGTACGTCAAGGCTGTTTTTAAATCAATAAGTATTTTTTCTGAACATGTATTAGAAGTTTTTAACTAATACAGGTTTAGAAGTTTTTCGTAATCGAACTGGAAATGTAACATGCGTAGTATAAAAAAATTCTAATTATTATTAGAGGGTAAATTTGGTGATAAACATTTGGTTCTTCTTATACATCAAAAAATTGTCCATTTTTATTTGTGGGAAATTTTTTTTTACAACTACTACAATTTTTATTTTGGAGGCTTCTGGTTGTTTTGTATAACCTTTTGGTTTGGATTGTTATAAAAAAAAGCAGAATTTGTGTGGGAATCAGAAATTTTTCAGAGGAATTCCGTTTCTTATAAAGACGGCCTTATAAGTAGTTATTGTGCATTTGAAAATGTTTGTAAGAATAAAAACAACTTTTTTAATCAAAAAGGCTTCGTTCATCGACCGTTCCTCGTAATATTGCAATATGAATGAATTTAAAAATAGAAGCAACAATAAAAGGTGAATAAATATTAGTGAACAATACAACTTGATTATAGCAACTGATAAAAATGATAATTAAAGTATATATTACATTGATAAGATTATAATGGCATACGCGAATATGTTTTTTGTTTTTTTTTTTCTTGAAAAAGCTACAAATATAGCGATTTGAGAAGGTGGAGCAAATGATTCTCATGCATTGGAGACTAAGGAGTAAAATGTTCTCCTGTATTTTGTGAGATGAAATGACATTGTTTTTTACATTTCTTTTTTTTGAGAAGGTGGAGCAAGCGATTCTCACGTCTTGGAGACTGAGGAGCATAAGATTCTCCTAAATTTTGTGAGATGAAATGACTTGCTTATTTACATTTCTGTTTTTGGAGAAGGCGGAGCTGCAATTCTCGCGGTTTGGAGATTGTAGAGCAAGAAGTTCTCCTGAATCGAGAATGAGAACAATAGATGGAGAATAAGGAGCATAAAAAACTCATTCCAAATTTCGCCTCGGGTATGATATTCTTAAAAAAACAATTTTTTTCGTGTTCTTATTAAAACCTTATAAAGAAAATTTTTTTTTAAAGAGCTAGTTTGATATAAAATTTAAAATTTTTTATGAAGGAATACTCAAGCACCGTGGCATTTTTTGAAAATTTTTATATTTTTATGAAAAAACTTTCAATTTCATGAAAAATTTTTAATTTTTATGAATTTTTATGAAATTCATTTACTTTCAATAGTTTCGAATGAAACAAAAATTTATGAAAAAAGGTATATAAAAAATCCTGCAAAAAACTGTATTCATACAGAATCTTTTTGTTTTAAGTTTCTATAAGGTCACTTTACAAAAAAAAAAGGTTTTCTTATAAATGCTTTATAATCTCGACTTTAAAAAAATTTTTCATGAAATTTTTTTAAAAATCGAAATCATTATGGTTGAAAATTTATTATATCATCTATGATTTTTTCACACAAAAAATAGTATATTGTTGCGAGTTTTCTAAATGCCTGTTTTGACGAAACGAAAGGTTGCAGCCCAAGGCGAAGCCGAGGGTTGTAATCGTTTCGTCAAAAGAAGCAATTTCCAAAACTCGCAATACGTTTATTCACAGTTCGCTAAAAATTCACGTCTAAATATCCGATTTTTTGCAAATTGTGAATAAAGTATTTTTTCATGTTAAATGTTAATATTTAATGTTTCCAATATCTATAAACTTAATTGAAATTTTAAGAGATAATTACTGGAAATTTGTTTAAATCAATTGAAAATCAAAGACATTCTACACATACCATGTAAGAAAATTACTAATACACATGCATGTAAAAATTCAATCATTTGAATGTGGAGATTCTTACTTTAAGAATTTGTGTTTTTTTGCTTGTCAGTTGGATGGTTTATTTTTTTACAGTTATATTATTTATTATATTACTACATCATTCATGACGATATTTTATTATTAATTATATTTGTATCATATAATCATAAAGAATATTAAAAAATTTATCTTTTATATTACTTCCGAATATTTATTATAGTAATATTATTTATAATAAATATAAAAATATGATTATGTATTTGAAGTTACTTCAGATTATTTTCAATTACAGAATAAATTCAGAGATTTAAGAATACCAAGATTATTAATTCTGCAGTGTACGAGTAGGAATACATACTAACTTAACAGTAAATTATTTAAATTAGACGTTAAAAACATCTGATTATTATCATTCCAAAATTTATAATCATCGATATTCATCATGAAAATTCAAGATCTACGCAACTTAAAGATAAATTTTTTTTGTCAAGTTTAATTATTTTTTTTTTATATAATTATTTTATAACAGAATCATAATAGCTGGAAAAATCGGCTAGAATCCGTTTTTACCACCGTACGAGTAAAAAACGACTCATGAAATTAAACATGAAATTTTGATAGATAATGTTGAATAATTATGAAAAATAATAAAATTATTTTAAAAAACAATTTAGAAGAAATTAATCAAGGTTATAAAATAACACTAAGATAAATAAAAAGAGAAAAATTCTAGCTACACCTAATTTATAAACTGTCAGTTATTTCGCTTTCTAAATTTCATTTTTCTTTTAAAATCTACCTTTTTATCCACAAACCACGTTATCCTCGATTCACGTATATACCAAAAACATTCTTCCTACATTTTCACCCCCTTTTTTTCAAAATCTACTCAACAAACCCTCGTAACTGCATACACTATCAATCACACATTTTCTAATCGCAAACACAATGAAAAAAGATCAAACGATCTTCCCCCTCCCCCTTCACCGCCCTCCGGTATATCGAGCGCGAAAACCCGCAGTCGCGCCGATGTAAAGACAATCAATCAATTGACCTCCCGCTATCGGGCTACTTAAGCCCTCATAAATTATAATAACCCCTACCCCTCCCCTTTCCTCCTTACCCCCCCCCTCCCCCTTTAACTGTGCTGTCATTGGCAATGCATTATCGTGCATAAATAATCAGGTCGCTCACGTGCGCCGCGCGTACGTCGTTTTTGGTCTATTTTCGCCACGGCATATAAAAGCCGGCACCGAAATCGGGCGCGTGGCGAAATTGATTGATTTCCACCTTACGGCTCCTTGAAGCTAATTCAACAGAAATTTACAGCGATGTCGAGATTGCGGGGTGGGTATGAGGAGGGGGGAGGGGGGCAAAATGCCGATCGTTACACGATTGTTCGCGTGCATCGGCCCGGGAGGCTTCTATTTCTGGCCCCCGATTGCTTCCGTAAAAATATCGGCGTCGAATAGGCCGTAAAACAAAAGCTCGTAAACACGGGGATCGAATGTGAAACAGTGTTTTTTTCTTTCTCGAATCGAGAGCAGTGACGGAAGTTTCCCTTTCCGAGCGGGATTTTAAAAATACGAACTGTTTGTTCAGTCGGCCGGTACACTTGATGAATCGGCAGAGCGAAGAGATGAATCCGGGCGTTATGTTTAACGAGATTTTTATTTTCATTATCAATGGGGTAGGGGGGGGGGGGCGTTGGCGGGTAACGCGGTGTTTCGAGGAAATTTCGATGTTAACGGCGAAGAGTTGGGAGGATTTCTCGTAGGATTTGTGTGCTTTGGCAAGTTTTATCGATGTATGCTAGGGAGGGGAGAAATTTTTATGGTTTTTTTGTTTGTTTAATTTTTGAGGATTTAGGGGGATAGGTGATGGAAAAAGTAATTTTTGTGAGATGGAATTTGATGTGTGTTTATAGTTGAATTTAGAGGATTTTGACCTATTTGTGGTGGAGTACTGATGAATACGAAAAAGACGAAGTTAATAATAATGTGGTTTATTAGGTTATTCGAATACATTTTTTTTAGTGAAATTAATTGATTAATTCTACTAGGAGAATATTTTAAAGTGAATTAGGTGAAGACAGTTATTTATATCCTAGATAAATTTATGCAAGAGCACATTTTTGGGCTGTAGTAAATTATATAGATATCAGCAACCTTACAAAATGTATATTCATGAAGATAAAAAAAAATCTTTGAAGTCAGAAAAGTTTTTTTATCACCTTGATATTACTTTTGACAAGTTTGAAATTTTTTTAATCATCGTTTCTAAGTTTGCAGTTGAATGAGAATATCATTTATATCTGTATTTCTGAATTATTTTCGTTATTTTATTATTATTACTAGGATTCTCAACATTCGGAGTTTAAAATAATTATTTCTTAAAAGAAGACACTAATTAAAAAATTGACAAATGTGTATGTGCCTTTAACTAACACTTCGATTTTTTTTATGCTACTGGATTCTCCAATGTATAAATAAAATAGTAAAATCGACTCATTTTGATGGGAAGAAAGTCGAATATTTTTTTTTATTTTCAATACCATGAAAAAAGAAAAATCTCCCACATAATGTCAAAAACATAATGTCCAAAAGTTAGTTGCTGTAACACAAGTTTTGGTTGCACTGCCTAAAACTTTGGTGGGTCGATATTTTATAAAATAAGTGGTGCTGTAACCAAACCATTTTTCTCTGTATGTGGAACAATTTTTAACTCATCCTATTACAGCGTTCAGATTCGTTAGAAAAAACTTTTTCACACTAGTGAAGAAATATACTATTATTACATTCATATTGAATTTTGTATTTATCATGCATTAAAATTAAAACGTTCGTTTTGTAATAAATTATGTATTGAAAAATAGTTAGATACTAATCAGTTTTTAAAAATTTTGAAGACATGGAACACAGGTACCGAAATAGTTGAGTGACTAAGTTTATAATCTGAAACACTTTGCGTATTTAACAAATTATTAAAATATTTTCTAGTTGTAAATTACACACAATATTATTTACAGTATTATTAATTCAGTATCCTTTACAAATATATAAGAATAGTTTATGAGTAAAGTTAAAAAATGCTTGTATATTCTGAATACATGAAAAAAACAATATGGTTGTCATAACCTCATAAGTTGTAACATTTGCCCCGACTATTTTCATGGTTTAGAAAACCTAATTTGTGGTTAGTGGAACAACATTAAAAGTTACTGCGATTTTTTTGAAGCGTGTAGTTACTTTTCATGTGGTTGCACCAACCACAAGTGAGGTTGTCTACGCTATGAAAATATTTGGAGAAAATGCTAATATTTATAAGGTTGTGACAACCATATTGTTTTTTCTGTGTTCTTTATATAAACTCGAAGAAAGTTTCGAATGGGAAATTTGTTTGTGACGAAAAAAGCTGCTTAATTATTTTATCAGAATAAATGTAACTTAAACAACTAAAAATTACTAATACTTTCACCTGTACTTTCATGTTACTTTCTGTTACACAATTTTATTTTTAATTTTTTTTCCATGATACAAGTACGTTCAGTATTTCTAGTTTTTTCTTAAGCTCCTATAATTTAATGCCTGAAACTATGAGGTTTCGTAGATTTTTAAGAAATATATAATGTCTTTAAATACCTTTAACGTAGATTTAAGGTGTTTCATAGATTTCTTGTATTATAGACAGGAGTCGAAATGAAATGAAAAAATCGTTCTAATTCTAGTTTCATTTACAGTAAAAAATAAAATTGTATATAATTTTAGGAGTTTTGGTTTTGGTTCAAATTATGCGAAAATCGGGTCAAAGGATCCTTTAAATTTTTCGTCAATTCATGTACTAAACAAAGATACTAAATGAGAGCTTTTTAGTTTCGAAACTAATATCTCAGTGCATTAATTGCATTCTATACAATTCAATTTTCATCATCATCTATTAAATGATAAAAACATTTCTAAAATGTCAACATTTCTGAAACATAATAACAGATCTCTGACCTCCAAGAAAATTTTCCCAGCCTTTTCCCATTTTCTTCTACCCCCACTTCCAATTCGTTCCAACCCTTAAAATCACATGAAACCCTCATAAAACCCCACAAAGCAAATAGAAAATTCTCGATCTCATTCAGGTTATTAATAAAAAAACTCACAAGTCTCATATTCCACAATCCCATTTATAACGCTCCCATGTTACCCACCTTCCGACCCTCCCCCCCAACAACCAAGTTTTCCAGTAAAATGATCACCCTTCTTCCCTTTGGCGCTCCTTCCTCCTTTCCTCCGCTACCCCTCCTCTCTCCTCACCCCCCCCTCCTCAAAACAACGTCCCCCTTTGCTTTCTAACCCGATACATATCGCGCGCAGTGACTTTTAGCTCAACCCCATCGTCAAACACCTTCTCCTATCGATCAATGACGCATTTATTGCCCCTCGTGAAAACGCGGTGTCGAGGGTGGGAATAATATAATCGGAGGGGGAAGAAGGGAGGGGTGGACAATAACGTTTCGACGCAACTTTCCCGACGCCGAGGATCTAGATTACGCGTGGATGTCATAATCGATCGGGAAATTCGATCCGTCGTCCCCCCCCCCCCTTTAAACAGTTACTACGAGGTCCCTCGATCTTTCTCCGCGTTCTCAATAGTATGTAGCGAGGCGATAACATCGCCGACGAGCCCGTAATGACAAACACATGCGTCCTCGCCCCGCGCGTTTTCCTATCGCTTTTGATCTATACGGCCCAGCGGCATATGTTTAGGTCATTAATTGGCATCTGGGGCCAATTAATGAAATTACGAATTCGGCAGTAAAATATCGCTCGCGGGGATTGTTTACGAGCTGGGAATGATCGGAGTCGATCGGTATCGATGCGTCAATATCAGCGACAGTCTTTCGGGTTAAATTAGTGGAATTTAACAATATGATAGTAATTTTTTACTGTTTGAGTTTGTGGGAATCTGGCTACTGAGAAAAAGTGAAAAATTATTAACTGGAAATGTAAGAAAAGACAAATCAATTAGTAGTTTTTCACGTGAATTATGATTCGAATATAACTTTTTTTTAGTAAATGTTGTATGTGTGAAAAAGATAAGTATTATTACTTCAGAAGTAAATTTTTACCAATGATTTAGTCATTGTATGACTATTCTAATAATTATAATGACTTTAAAGAAAGTTATCGAATTTGTGTAGATTATTACGAAAACAATTACAAACAAATTTTCTTTTGTACATTTTTTATTTTTAAAATAATACATATTTTTATGATAATAAATAATAATTATTAATAAAGAATTCAAATAATTGTGAACTATAATGATGATTAAAATATTTCAAGAATTATTATAATATTTTTTGAATGAACTCACCAAAAAGTCAAAAAAGCCTATTAGATTAGTAAAAAAATTTTGATTAATTGTAAGAAAATAGAATGGCGTGACTATGGCATAGTGAAAATGCACGACTATTTAGAATTATTGGAAAATTCAACTATTTTGCTTCCAATTTTTTACTAATTGCATAGTCAAATCTCCAAATATCACTATTTTGTTGGTAACAACACGTGTTACTTTTTCGTATAGTAAAAATTTGACTAATATGAGCTAAAAGTGCTGATCGCTAGAAAAATGGAAAATTTTACGTATTGAATCGTTTTTTTGTTTTCAAGAACTACATTTACATTAAAATAATTGTAATTATTACTTGAATCATTAGTATCTCTTAGAATTTTTTAATGTATAATACTTTTTCTGTCTAAAATTTTTTATGTTCCCATTTTTAATGATGATTATTTTTTTTACTATCGTAAATTATTACAAAATGAGTATTTTCTAAATGTAAAAAAGTTGTGTTGATTTCAATAATTCATGTCTCTCACGACTTTTTTGTTTTGCCTTCCTTATAACAATTATAATTCTCAAATCAGTATTATTAATTTGTATTACCCTTTTTTAATTACTTAAGGTAATATTTACTAAATAAATTTAAAACCTTTTTGTACATTTCTTCGATGTACGGTGAAGTTATTGATTGTTCCATTTTTTCTTATTTTTTCATAATCTTATTTCTTAAAGTACTCAAATTCAATCTTTCTCATTTTAACTCTATATCCTTAATAACATCTATAATTAAAAACCTTCCATTTTTATAAATTATAAGATTTTATCAATCCTTATAAAATGAATTGACCTCATTTTATAAAAGAAAAATAGAAATACGTAATGTAGATATTATGTGAGTAGTAAAATTTGTTGTTAGAAATTGATGGATTTAAAAATAAATTTAAAATTATTTACGGTAAATGTAGTTCACTAAAGTTAAAAAGCAGAATTGAAATTTTGATAAATTGACTACAGACGATCAAAAATAATCAGAATTATGAAAAAATTAATTACTTAATTGTTGAAGTATGCTATATACATGTAGTTGAATAAAAGTGCATCCATCATGAAAGTTATTGTTGTTAGAAATAATTATAAATATTCCCTACTCAAGAGAAACAAAAATATTTGTCACAAGTCTGGCTGTAACAAACTGACTTAAAAAACTTGACAAATTTAATAAAAATCCTTTTTTTTATGGAGCTTCTGTGTTAGTAAGTTTCTATTTAAATTTGCAGCTTTAAAATTACATAAAGCTACTAATTTTCATGAAATAACAAATAAACAAAAATTCGGTCTTTCTTCGTTTCAATGCTTCTTTCTGATATTCAAATAATTATTACTTTTTAATTATTGAACTTTCGTTTAAATATTTTTAAGCAAGTGCAATCACTTTTTATAACTGAAGTTTACAATCGACTCAATAATCGTCTAACTATTTTATTATTTCAATTGGACTAGTTTCAACAAAAGACGGTAAATAATTCTGCAACTTTTCTAGTTTACATGAATTTTCATCTTTATACAATTCAAATAATCACGTTCAAAATTTTCAAAAATGAAATATCATAACTTCATTTAAGGTAAATATTTTTTAGGAAATTCACGAATTTAAAAACAGGATAACATTATTTATTCTGAGTCATGTAACATTACATCATCAAAAATGACTTTCATAATAGTCACAGTGACGATACTTTTGTTGACTCTCCAAACGAAGTCTAATTGTCCTCGTTCGGAATCGAATAAAAAAAATCGGAATCATCTTAAAAATTATCAAGTAAAGTTATCAATTGAATGAATCGTTAAATAATAAACATAATCATAAAATCAATACCTAAAAACAGAACAGAATTTATATCGGCGTTTACTGATCACACTTTGTACAAGTTTAACATCTACTTCGATACAATATAAATGGCTCAGAGTGAAAGTTTAAAATTATCATGGTCTGATACACGTATGTAGTTTTCAGGAATATTCTTGGTTTGCATTATTTTAAGTCGATTGCTCTTTCCTTTGTTATAAGGAAATCGTCTAAAGCTTAAAAAAAAAGCACTAAAACTTCTTGGAAATTCATTGATACAGATTCTCAAATTGTCAGCGTGAAAAAAGTTGTGATGAAATAGGTTAGTATTATGTAGAAAAATTATAGAATTGGCAAGGAAATGTCTGATAAATTTTTGTTTCTCTTTTTCAGAGGGCCACGTTGGCGGAGAAAGAGGTCTCTGCGTTGAAGGAGCAGCTTGCATCCGTGAGCGATGGGAATTCCAAGACTGAGGGGCAGCAACAGCCCCAGAATCCTCAGGGTGTCGACTCGGCGCACGACTCTAATCTACGTAGAACGCCAAACAGCAATGTTGAGCAAGAATTCCAAGCAAGAGATAAAGAGGTAAGAATATTTGCAATGAATATAATCGTACATGTTTTTTTTTGGGGATCGATATATGTATAATATCAATTTATTGGTATTCAGGTTTCTTTAGTGCAATTTCCAGTTACTTTGGTAGTGAACTTTAAGTTTTTGCAGATTTTATATGATAATATGTGAATCTTCATATATGATTTGCATTATTGTTCAGTTAGTAAGGCATCAAACGTAGTTTTTTTTTAATTCTGAATAATGAAATGTAAACAACAATGAAATTACCTTAAGAATGACAATTGTCTAAAAAAAATCTCAAAACGTAGGAATACGTAATATTAAAAAATACAAAATTTACGTATAAAATCTGTAACGCTGCAAAAAAAATTATTTGAATAAGTAGTTTTCCTTTTATATAGACTTACTATCAATGTAAAATAAAATTTCGGATTAGAAAGAAAGAACTATTCAAATATTGGAATTCTGAGAATTAACTACTCAAGACTCCGATAAGAGAAAAATTCGAAATTTATTATACTCGATGATAAAATTAAAATTTTCATTTCCAATGACTTAAAAAAAAATAAAGCAGAAAATTTAGGCTTTTATAAATTGTACAAGTTACAAAAGAAGACGAATAACATTCTATATTCTCGAAAGATTTGATTCCGAAATTTGAGTTCTTTTATAAAAAGAATTGAAAATATCAATTTTCATTTGTAATCGAATATTTAGGAATATTTAGGAATATTTACCATGAAAATTGACATTGAAGTTGTGAAAAATAAAAGTGACAAGAAAAAGAAATTAAAATAGTTTGATAGAGTATCGAATTTATGAATATTTAAAATAGTACTTCAACAATTTCAGACATTGTATTTTGAATGTATATAGAGAATTTATGAAAACAGTTCTAGAATATAATTTTTTTTAAATAAAATTTTTAAGAATAATTTAAATTTTATAATAATGATTAGTAAAAATAATAATATAAAATATAGTATAAATATTTTTTTAATATAATTTTTCAAGGACTAAAATGTGAATAAAACAGGAAATTCAAATTTTTATGAATTTCACTACTAGGAATATTAACTTACAAGTTGAAAAAGTAGAATGCTAACATTCTGAATACTAAAAAGATTTTTTTTAAGTTTATGTATTCTTACGATAAACCGGATCAGAAATATTAATTTTCTTTTTAAATCAACTTTTTGTAAATTTTAGGCATAAAAATTTAATTTAAACATCTTAAAAATTAAAGTTACAAGAAATAGAAATTAGAATAGTTGAATAGAGTATCGAATATATCAATTTTTAAACTAAAACTTCAACAATTTAAGACATTGTATTTTGAAGTTATACAGAGAATTTAAAAAAACAATTCGAGAATATAATTTTCTTGTCATTTTTAAGGAATAATTTCAATTGAATAATAATAATATAGAATTTATTAACATTAATTTTCTTAGACTCTAATTTTCCAGTGACTAAAAAGTCAATAAAACAGAAAATTCAGGCCTTTATAAATTGTATTACAAGGAATATTCACTTACAAGTCACAAAAGTAGACCACCAACATTCCAAATACTCAAAAGATGTTATTTCAAAATTTACGTTTTTTTAACAATAAATAGAATTAAAAATAATAATTTTCATTTAAAATCAACTATTCTACAATTTGAAGCCTGAAAATCAAAATTGAACATGTTAAAAATTTAATTGACATGAAATAGAAATTAGAATAGTTGAACAGATTATCGAATATCTCAATTTTTGAAGTAGCACTTCAACAATTAAAGACATTGTATTTTTAAGGGATACAAAAGATTTCAAAAAACAACTCTTGGAATCCATTTTTTTGAATTTTGATCCATATATATTGTATCTAAGTTTTTGAATTAAATATTTTATTAAAAATTCGTTTTGCATTTCATTTTTTTATCCTCATAATCTTTCGGTCCATTATTTTTTACTCTAATGTAAACTAGAATATTGTAACTATTACTCAAATTAATTTTGCAGAGTAAATTGCAAACTATTGTTTGAATTTCAAACTTTTTGGATTGTAGACTTTGATTTCCACGAATATAAAAAAAATGTATTTTCAATCATACCACACCACAATAAAAAAAATAAAATTTCACCATTAAAAAAATTAGTCAAACCTAAATTGACTACATTTAATGAATTTGGTACTAACAGAAATGATATTCATTTTGTCTCATTATTGAGACAAGCAGATTCGTTAGAACTAATATAATTATCACACTCCCAGTAATTACCATTCACACTCAATAATATTAACGTTTTTCGAACCTGGCCATCAATCACCTAATTTGAATAAACTTTCGACTTTGCTATACTTTTCGCAATACATCATTCGATTACTAGCAATCTATAATTCCAGGGAACTCACGTGTTTAATAATGCACTGAATAATCGGTTTAATAGCATTGATTATTCAAGGAACTACTTTTAAACTTTCCATTCAATCCATAGAATATATCATTGAAGAATTCTACCGTTTCAGACAAACCCACAACAATTTTTTCCAATCTCTGATATTCAGTTTTTTACATTACAATTATAAATTATGAAATGAATCTTTTCATAAAAGTTTTTCTCATTATTATATCAAATCTTCGAATAATTTTATGTGTTGGAAGTTAAACTGTGGAAATTTTCTTTTCGAAACCGACGTTTTAATCGATTCTCGATAACACCTTTCGCGGACGCCGGAAACGATCGATTTGTCGAACTGTTTTTTTTTTGTATGTCGCGTTTCATGTACACACGAGCGTCGAGTATTGACGACATCGTAGGGCAGGAAAAGCGAGCAGGTTTCCAAACTGTTGCACGCGGGAGGGAACAATGCTGCGAATATCGTGGAAGCCCGCAGCACCCGTGGGTGGCGCAATCACGCGCCTCGCGCTCCGTGTCGTGCGGGGTTCGCCGCAATTTGAATGACTAACGCGGCACACGCACTTCCGACGCGCTTCATTTGTCTATTTGTGCAAACTCGTGATTGCCTGAGCCCGGCATTCTCACGATCTATGTGCGAAATCGAGTTGCTTTTGGGATTCGATGTAAAATTTTTTTTGAATTAAAAGCATGGAAAAATGGGTAAATTGTTGGATAATCTGTCTGGGGAATAAAAACTTGATCTAGTATTTTGAAATTCGATCTTTAGTTAAAAGAAGTATTTCCATATATTCATATGAATTCGTCTTTTACAGTAGAACTTTCAACTAGTGAATTTATTCCTAAATTTTCAATTTTGGGAACCCAATTAAAAATGAAGAAAACATGAGACAACCTCTTCCAAAATATATATAAATTTAGAAAAACAAAAATGTCACTTGGAGTGACATTTTCGTCACTAAAATGTCAAATCTATATTACAGTTTTCTACGTAATCTACACACATCGTGCCAAAATATGTAGAATATGCCAAACCAGATGACAGGTGTCATTATAACTATCTGTCAACATTTGATTTTCTTCGTTGCTGAAAAATTCATCCTGGCAGA